>BPUM01001066.1:0-164907 GCA_020521455.1 Prunus kanzakura
GATTCCAAGCTTATCATTGACAGTGTACTTAAGAAGGTTTCGATTCCATGGAGTATTCAACAAATTGTTCAGGATATTTGGTAGTTAGGTTCCTTGGGTGATTCTATTCGTTTTTAACATGTTTTAGGGAGCTAATTTCACCGCAGATGTTGTAGCTAATATGGACCATGGCCTCTCGACTTCTGTTGTTTGGGAGCATGGGTGCCCCTCTATGTTGTACCTCCCTTCTATTTTGATCTCTTTGGGCTTTCTTACCTCAGAGGTTTTTGTTTTGTAATTTTTCGTTTTTGTATAAATAAATAAACATGTATAGTTGTGCGGGTCCAAACACAGGGTTCCAATACGTCTATTCTTTATCATCAAGTGGCATATTTTAACATAACTATTGCTTTTCAAGTAGGCAATGTTGATTCGCCCGAAAAAAAAAAAGTAGGCAATGTTGCCTACTTGGAGAATATACAAAATTTACCTACTTGAATTGAATGCCTACGACCTTGAAGTTTGCCTACTCCTTTGTCTATTCCTTTGGAAATGTTTTAATTTAACCCGACTCATTAAGTCTATTGTGTCGAATAAGTAAAAGATATTTAGTCAAATATCCATTCTTAGCACTAAAACTATAAATAAACCCTACATCATTTCATTTCTATAAACAAACCCAAAAAATGAAAATTGGCCTTATTGAATTTAATTTCGATTATTAAATTACTTTGATGCCCTATTAAGTGTTTTGGGCTTTTTTATGAGGTTTTAGGGTTCGATTTATTTTAAGAAATCAATGGCAGTTTTATAATTTAAAGAAGTTAAAAACCCTTTTGTTTTGTTATAATTGGGCTTTGAGTGTGTTTTTAAAGTCCATTTCATATGAAGTTTTTTTATAATTTGGGCTCCTATATTGGATATAATAGTTAATCCCCCAATAAGTTAACCATAACACAACTTGTTTGTTATCCTCATTGGGCACCCATAAAAATTAAATAATAAATTACTTTTATTTTAACATAAAAGTTAAAACTAATCTTTACTTATAAAATAAAAGTAGTGCATCGGCACTCGAGAAAGTTACCATGCATGTTCCCATTGAAATGCAATTAAGTCCTTACATTTTTCTGAGAGTAGTTTGTGATAATTTTTTTGAGTGGCAATAACATTTATCTAAAATAAAAAAAACCCGCTTCATCTCAATAGTAACAAAATTATTTAAAAAATCATCGATAATAAATTATACAAGAGCTCATAAAATACATAATAACAACAAATGAAAATTAGACATTTTTTTTTTTAATATAATAGAACTAGTTTTTTTTTTGGGGGGGGGGGGGGGGGGGGGGGGGGGGGGGGGGGGGGGGGGGGGGGGGGGGGGGTGTTTAAGGTAATAGAACTAGTTCTATGCGTTTCTGGAAATGAAAATGCTACACGTCATATATTTTCATAGGGCAAAATCATTCTACATACCAAAACAATAAATAAAACCAAACCGTATTACAGGATGCTGGTTGGGATGATAAACATCTTCAATGACATGCTTCTAGTGAGACCATAAATACTAAAACTGAGCACACAATTTATTGCCATCATGTTCAACAAAAACATTTCAGATCGATGGCAATGAAGTTAAGTCTTGTGTTCAGCCAAAAGCTGCAATGAGGAAAGCCTTATAGATGCTCATGAACTTGGCCACGAACGCTGTAAAAAGAATCATTGCAAGAAACTCCATTAGAGAGCCAAGACCATCTCAAAAGGCAACTTCGAGCACAAGCCCCAAAAGCATAGAAAAATGATCTTTCTAAACTACCTTGGCTCTGACGATTTTAATAAAAAAGGGAGTCTGATATTAAATTTGCCATTATAACTGCTTGAAGAGCATATGCTAAACTGGAAGCTGTAACTACTAAAACTAAATAAATCCTGATGACGGAAAAGTAACTTTGCCGGGAAAGTATTATACGGTAGTTTCTCTTGCGGATTGCCTATACCTAAATGGCTAAGCAAGCAAATGGCTAGCAACATTTTGGGTACATGTACAGATAACGAAAAGCCTGTTTGGTAGCATTTGTGTTGTTTTTTTTTCTGTTTAACTAAGGAGAGAGAAAAAAGGAGGTGATGAGAAACATGAAAGACGCGAGAGATATGAAGAAGAAAAACAGGAGGAACAATAGATAAACTTGTTTAAATAAAAAGTAAAAAGAAATAATAATTACTCTGTTCTTGTTTTATATATTATTCGTTCTCTTTTATTCACCTCTCTCAGATCTTCTTCATTCTTTCTTCTAATATTCTCTTCCCTTTTTATTCTAATTTATACTATATATTTTTTTAAACCAAACAAAAACAAAATCAAACAAGCTATAAAAGTACCCAACATTACTAAGTGCTGCCTGATCTACAATATCTACCATACATATACATAAGATAGCAGAAACCTTATGGAATGTGTTGTTGCTTTCGCCATGTGAAGGTTTTATAATACTAGTCAAGGTTTCCTAATACTACCACTCATCATTATCTCACACAGCATCTGGATAGATAAAAGTACCTTCAAGGTGAAATATGGCTTTCTGCCCAATACGCATCCTGTGTTCCTGTGAACAAAAAGGAAACTGCAATGTAAAGATACTTGAATAGTAGATTAGAAACATCAAATCCCAATTTTGCTACGCTATTCCAAAGCTGAACCGCAAGCAACACTACTCTGTCAACAATAAACCTGCGAGTCTGCCACTCAAGTTAATGCCTTCATTGTATTTAGAGGACAAAAGAGGATGTTGCAATATCCCTGGTGTATTGTGTAACTCACCAATCTCAATCTCTTTATGCAATTTGTTCAATAAACTCTGGTTTCTGGGAGAAAGATATATAAGACGACCACAACTTATCTCCCAGTACAATCTAATGACACCAGAATTTATGACCAGATTACTTCCACCAATTCTACTGCCTTATAGAATCAACCATAAATACCTGCATTTTTGTATCATCATTTACCAACATATGTAAAGCAGGTGGGCAATACCTAAAACTTGAGGGGAAAAGGCGTAGGGAATATGATTGACTTGTGACCTGATGTAATGAGGTCAGTATGCTAATGAAATTTTTTTAGCCATGACATGCTAATGATTCTTATTTGCAGCACAAGAGACTGCAAGCTCACAAGAATCAGAGATTGTAACAGAGAAAAAATATGCAACCTGATCTAACTGCATTGTGCAAAAGGAACTACTGTAGGAACCAAGACTGCTAACATGGAAAATGATTATACACTTACGTAGTATGCAGCCCAATGGCAGACCTCATGCTTCAACTCGGCATCCAATTTCTTCAATAATTCAAAAAGCAGCCTCTGAGACAACAGAAAATATAAGGTTCAAATGGGAAAAAATTGAAGAAAACAAAAATAAAGGGGAACTCTTGAGAATTAGTCTGCAGGAATACAATTAAGAAGTAGTTCATACAACTTTTGCCACACTTGATAAAGCCTAAAACAAATAAGGTGGGGCAAAAAATTGTAGAACACAATAATAAAGGAAAATATTTGTACCTTCAAGATGATCTCTGGAGGAATACAATTAAGAAGTAGCTCATACAACTTTTGCCGCACCTGGTAAAGCCTTAAGCAAAATGAACAATGTTTGATTAGAAAGTAACAAGAAATACTAGAAGATTGAAAATAAGAAGCCAGGAATCATCCATCTTATGGCATTATCGTAAATATGGTTACAAAAATATAAGAAAAAACGTCAGACTTTAGACATCACATAAATTGAATAGCAAATCTTCTACCACAATAACAATATGGAATTTGTCAAATCCTTTAATGTAATATAATCGCATTACAGTCAACAAGGGCCTGCTGGTCCCATGCAACTACTGATCTAGGTGGGAGGATTATGACAAACTGTGTACTCTAATCCAATTATTTCAAAAGTTACAAAAATGTGGCACTGAATAAAAGAAGGGTATGTTCTTACAAACACGTTCTATTTTATGCTAGATAGTAGCAAACATACTGCCGTGAATTTCACAGGGCTTGATCATCTTTTCTCTTTTAAGTTATTCCTTGACTTCTATATTTTTAATTTTTACGCTGTTTTTGTGAGGACCTTACTTTCTTAATATACAACATTTTCACATCTTGTAGATGACCCAAAAGAAATTGAAATATCATGGGAGATTAGACAAAAAACTGGACTGGTGAATGAGTATGTTTTCCAAGATTAATCCAACTTCTGGATGCATAATAATTATGCCACATCAGGCTATGTGGATTTATTCTGCTTCAATTCCAGCAAGAGAAACCACAACTTGTTCCTTAGTTTAGTTGAAGATAAGCCAGTGAGACTGATAAACATCTAATAGCAGATGGACCATCAATGAAATGTTGCATAGTAGGGGAGGATGGATAATACATGATCAAGATACCACAAAGGCAAGGGATATGTGACAAAATAAAATATTTTATGGATAAAAGGAGGAGTACTACAAGCATAATGCACCAAAGGTGGTACAGTAACATGGAAAGAAGAATGTTAATCATAAAGTATAACATCCGCAAGCAATAAAGAATAATAAAGTAATACTTTGTGAATTTGGGAAAGAGGCAAATAAAACTCCAAACAGGCAGATAAAAAATCCAAGAGATGCAGCCAAACCACAATGGTTTTGCTTCTTTTGGTTGACAAACGAACAAAAATATTGAAAATGTGAGTGAATTTGGCTATCAGCATACTAATTAAGGAAATATCCACCTATGGTGGAAAAGGGAGAATTCTTGTTGTTAAAGACCCAACCAATAGAAAGAAGTTTATTTGGATATATTGTCAAACAAAATGAAAAATGAAAATTGAAAAAGAAAAATGATTGTGGACCAGCTTCCACAAGACAAATAGGTCTGCCTATTGCCTTCAACAATTTAGGGTGTTTTCTTGAGTTCCATTAATAATTGAACCAGAAAACTTTCAAACTACAGATACAAATGCTGCAATAGAGTCCAAAACTTAAGGATGAAGAAAGTCCAACCTTTTTGGGCTCTGCTCCTTCATTATATCAGATGCAATTTCAGAAACATATTCCTCCCAGTCCATTGGGGGTATTGCTTGATTACTTGTAAAGGGATACCTACAACCACATCAGTGGTTCACAGAAAGACCATAGCTATCAGGACCTCTTCTGTCTGCATGGTGCACAGAAGAAAATGAAGGAAAAGAACTGTTTCATGCATCTGATGACCAATAAGAACTATGGCACTTAACTGTTGAACACGACAAGTTTCGAATGACAATATAGCTCTCCTTAAGCTCCTATTTGATTTTTCAGCTATACGAGCAGGAAATCCAGAAGGAAGTTGCAGCCCTTCCTTCTTTCCAATGAACTCCAATACCTTAACAATCTGCCACAAGAAAATTTCAGATGAAATCATTGCATGAGGCATAATTTACAATGGAAGTGAACATATTTTATCATTTTTATTTCGCACAACCAATTCTAAAAATTGCAAGCCAGAAAATTCAACCTGTTCTTCTGTTGGCGCATTTATTCGCACATTTAGACACCGGGACCGGATTGCTTCAGTAACCTTTGAAGAACTGTTACAGCATAGTATTAGCCGGCAATAAGCACTATACTTCTCCATAGTTCTTCGAAGAGAATGCTGAGCTTCTCTAGAAAGTTTGTCGACTTCATTCAGCACTAAGACTGACATTGTTAAAAGGGCATGGTATCAGCAAATAAATCTTAAAGACTGAAACACCCAACTACTTGATCATCCAACTGCAATTTTTCAATTTAATTATTGTTTTTGCATGGGGCGCGAGAGAGAAAAAAAAATCCTATCTCGCAGAACTGTGAAAAGGATGATAAACAACATAAATAACCATAAGATAAACAAGCAGTTCATTCAACTGAAGAAAACCAGCTGCCTACGTTAAAGTGAAGGTACCAAAGAAATACTTTAAGCATATACATTGGATAAGTGTATGTTCATTAAAGATAAGCAAGTAAACTTATTTAAACTTACTTTTATATCCCTTTTTCCCTTTTGTGTCAATGGGTCTATTTTTAGCCATTTCTTTAATTATCTCTTGAACAATATATCTGTCCTGAAAGCCTGCATCACTGGGGTTCAGTTCAATATGGTTTGTGCTTGATAACGTAGTCAGCTCTATATCAATGGTTCTACTTCCAGCCTGAAAATAAACCATAGGAAAATTCTAGTTCAAATGGAACACAAGAAAATAAAATCAAAGGAAATTCATGGAACCAATGGTTTTAAGTTGAACAAGGAGATATTAGAAGAAAAAAGAATCTTTCATAAACATAAATAATTGTGGTATAAGTTAATAAGGCCAAAATGTCTTGAAATAAAGTGAGCATTAAAATAAAAACCAATTCAGGGGTTTTTGAAAAGTTAAGAAAATGAATCAGACAGAGGGTGAAGTTGAATTGCATTAAAAAACAATTAATCAGATGTGTAATGATTTAGAAACGTAAGGCTTTAGCATGTTCTATAAATTGGCTAAACATCAACAGTAATTACCAATAAGTCGGAAATCAACACAGCATCACCTAAATGACATATAAACAACAATTTCTATAGCTGCATCCATGATTAATCGCATCAATACAAAAGTGGATGAAACTTACATCAACTTTCCATGTCCTATTTTCCACCTTCACCTGCCAACCACAATCACAAGAATTTCTCAAAAGTCATCACAATGTACAAAATTTCAAATGCCAGGCTGAGGGGATTCTTGTGAAAAAAAATATAGAAAATATCACAATTCCTACATTAAATGCTAGTTTAATTAGTTCGAGACATTTGCATATGCTCTGGCTTTTTTAGATGCAAGGAGCCATTCCAATCCTTACAAGCTAACCACAATTTGCATGTTTTGACTTATATAAAATAAAAAAAAAATGCACACTTGTCAAATTGTTCTAGACTTGTCAGGAGAATGTCACCGTACAGGTAAAGAGCTAAGCATTTTTCCTTGTAGTTTTTTTTAAGGTTCAATTAGTTCATTTTTTATACCAAAACAAACTGCATAAAGGTGAAAAAGACGACACAAAGGAAAAGATTTTATTCTCTTCTTCCTTCAAACATCTTCTCAATTGCGGAAAAAAGGACCAGAGTCAAAATACACACAGATAAATAATTTGAACCCCAACAAATATTAAAAGAAAAAGAAAAAGAAAAAGTGTGAGAAAAAGGGGACCTTATCGGCGCTGGGACCGAAAATCTGTCGAAGAAGAGCGATGATTAGGGTTTTCTTGCCAGAGCCAGAAGGACCGTAAAAGAGCAAATGGGGGCAATCCTGTTCTGCAACCTGCACAAGAAGATATTAGGGATTTGAAATCCGAGAAATTGGGAAATGAAATCCACGAGAGAGGGTAGAGTTGTACGAGTTTCTTGAGGTTTTGAGCGATGTCTTGGTGGACCATCGCCTGGTCTAGGGTTTTGGGTCTGTACTTGTCCACCCACAGCATCTTCTTCAATCTTCACTGTCTGGGTCGCGTAGAGAAGTCAGGCCAAAGCAAAAATCTATGAACAAGCAGTGGGCACTACTGGCGCGAAATTGCAGTCTGTGCAGGTTAATCGCGCAACTCCTACAAGAGCCGTTGGATTAATCCAATGGCACATACAATTATTAGCTTAAAATCATACCAAATTTGGAAGAGATTTTCTATTTAAACCCCACACTTCTCTTTGTTTACCCCAATACTTAAATCATTAAGCTGTAAGTTTTATTATTGTGTAAAAAGACAAAAAAGGTCATCCAACTTAATAATTAACTCTAGTACATCTATACACACACCCCACACACCCCACCACTCTTTATATTAAGATTTAGAAAAATACAAACTCTTCTACATCTTATTTAAATTGGATTAGGACAGAGGTAAAGTATAAATTGGATCAGATCAGGACAAACTCCTCTACTTGGAAAGAGGTAAAGTTGTTCTCTTTCTCTAAAAAGTATTAAATTTCGGGTTTGGGGTTCCATTTGTTTGTGTTTTTTTTTGCTAGGAACAAAGAAAATTGTGGGGTTTAAATAGAAAATCTCTTTTATTTCTTTTTTTTTTATTTTTAGTTTGGGGTATATTTAAGGATAGTTTGGAAAGATAGGGGGGTTTTCTTAGAAATTGCGAAAATTTAAATTAAAAGATGGGGTGAACTTAGAACATGGGGTGAACTAAGAGAAGTGTGGGGTTTAAATAGAAAATCTCATTTGGAAAGCGTGCTGCTATTTCTACCTCTCTTTTATTTCCCCACTTATCTTATCTTTAAAATTTTAAAGACAAATTTATCATTTTATAAAATGACTTAAGGACTTAGGAAAAAGACCTAAACTCAAATTTATTTCATGTTCAACCGTTTATTTCAAGTTCGGGGATTCCTATACCCGATACCCGTTTGGCCCCGAAATCTTCCCCCGTTAGGGTCGGGGGCCCGCCCCCATGAGGATTTTTGTCATCCCTAGTATGCAAGGTGTTGTTTCTATTCCTTACACTTTTCTCTTTTCATGCATAAATGAAACACAGTATAAAATTGCCCCTCAAATGTACACCTTTCTCTTTCAAACATTTATCCAGAATATTTGAGGAAGCTACAAGGTAGAGCATAAAAACCTAAAAGATTCATAAAACCAAAATATTAGACTAAAACATTTATCCACTCCATCAAACACAACTTAATCCTCTCCATATCTCAACTACTACAGATTAGCAAAGAGAATTTGCTTAAATTAGTAATTAAAAGGTATTATAGGAATAATGGTGGGTGGAAAGATAGAATTGTGATTTTTCAAATTTACATAGTGAGTGGAAAGATAAGGTGAGTAGAGAAATAGAACAAAGGTGGAAATAGTAGCCCTCTTTGGAAAAATAACCATTTTCCACTCTTTGGACCACCCTAATTAAGACTTTTGGAAATTTGTAGAACTACTCTCTTTTTCTTCACATAGGATTTTTAGGCTTTTCTTTCAAGATGCAGAAATGTAGCCACTCAAAACCCTCTCGAGCCCCTTCAAATAGTGCTCAAACTCCCCTCTAATGGTTAAATTTCTAGAAATGAGGAAAAAAAAATGCTATAAGTCTTTAACATGTTCGAAATTTGGCTATAAGTCTTTCCAAATGCAAATGCTACAATTTTGACCTCTTTTATTTTTTGGTCAAAAGATACTTTCATTAAAAAAAAAAAAAAGCTCAGAAAAAGAGCAAGAACAACCCCAAACAGGGGAGAGCAACACCACCCAGCCAAAACAAAGTGGCACAGAAACAAAACAAGCCAATAAAAGTAGGAAAATACAACGAAAGAACACCCCATATGAGAAGAAACCCACTGATAACCTTTTAGAAGATCTAAAAACTAAATGTCCAGCTTAGGGATATATCCATTTCTCAGTCTATACCCCAGAGGACCCTTGAACCAAACAACAAGGATAGAGAAGGAAAAGGTGTTTCATCGTCTTCGAATACTCACCGCAGAGCTTGCACAGGCGAGAATTTGCCAATTTTCTTCTGAGGAAACTCGTGGGTAAAGAATTTGAGATAGCTATCCACATGAAGTTTTTAATTTTGGGAAGGCCGTGCACCCCAAATAATCTTCCAAATCACATCACACACCACATGGAAGTTGTTGGCTCCATCACGATGATGACATTGACTAGAATAAATAGTACCATGATATCCCAACTTGACAATGTAGGAGCCAGACTTCACACCTGGCCACACAAGGCGATCAACCGTATTAGGAGAACTAGTAGGCATAAATTTTATCACAGCTGCCTCGATATGTGAAATGTTCCAAGATCTAGCGTCTTCATTAATTAGGTTCCTGACCATTAGGGGAGAAACGATTAGACATTCAAATGAGGAGATTTTTCTGAGAACCAGTATTCAACCACCAATCATTCCATACCCCCACCTATCTTTCATTCCCAATTTGCCAGCGAGATCCCTGCTCAACGATTTCTCGACCCAATAGAAGGTTGTTCCACGTCTACTAGCCCTTTTCGTTGCTTTTTTTTTTTATGACACAGGAGAAAAAACCCCAAACAAACCTACACATCACGAACTAAACTGGGCCTAGAGACCCTAATCATATCATCAACCAAAGCCGCTTCAGCCCAAAGAGGCACCGAGCCAAACCAACACACACCTAAGTCCATATTATAGCTACCATTAGCAAGACAGTCAGCCAAGCAATTCCGCTCCTGATAAACATGCTAAAGCTCACAAGCACTAATCAACTTCATAAAATCCCAGCAACTAGATAACAGACCAGCAAGGGGATGACCTCCAATAGTATTAGGATTTCTCATGAGCTACACAACAAGCACTGAATCCATTTCAATCACCAGATTAGAGATCCCTCGAGCCACAGCAAGCTGCAGACCAAAAAACAACCCCCATAGCTCAACTTCTAAAATCTGACCTGTCCCCAAGTTCATAGAAAAACCACCAACCCAATCTCCTAAGGAATCACGGATAACACCCCCTGCACCGATAGCCCCAGAACAAGGCTTACCAGTACCATCCACATTTAATTTAAAAGTTCCAATCCCAGGATGCACCCAAGCAAGCTTAACCTGCACTTTAGTGAAATTGGGCTTGACACAATTGATGGAACAAAGCCATTCATTCACAGCAACTTGAATAATCTTTGGGGATAATTTGGCAACTCCTCAAGCTCAGCAAAAATCTTCAGATTCCTCCACTTCCAGATAAATCAACAAGTAAAAATAAACATAGTGTGCCAAGGGGTTCCTTCCCCCCAAATTGCCTTAGAACAACGATTACCTATGAGCGAAGGTTTTACATCAACATTATAAAGAGCATAAACTTTGCATGGCAAGCTAACAATCCTCCAAACCTCTTTAGCTCTAAGACAATCTCTCAGAAGATGCACAATTGATTCCGAAAACCCATCGCAAAAACTGCAAGAAGGGTTACTAGTTAACTGCCTTCTTGCCCGTTGTTTGTTTGTCAAAATTCTCCCTTGCAAGACTAGCCAAAAGAAAATTTTTAGCTTTGGAGGAACCTTAAGCTTCCAAAGGATATCCAAACCAGGATTATACCTCCCATAATTTCTAAATAGAAGACCATAGGCTGATTTAACTGAAAACATCCCGTCAGAAGTGGCACTCCATATCTGTGTATCCTGCAAATTACTCCCAGCCCCAATAGGAAAATTAATGATCCTTTGTACAATTTCTTCAGTCACTACACCCCTCAATTTATCATTGTCCCACCATCTGTTTTTAAAAAAGCTATCCACTATACAATCCTGCTCAATAGCATTGAGCACACCTTCTTGGTGCAACAAAGGACCCTCAAGGAGCCAATGATCCTTCCAAAACAAAACATTATCACCCCGACCAAGCCTCCAACTCATACCTTGTCTAAGCAGCTGGGCACCATAAATAATACCTTTCCAGGTAGAAGAACCATCCTTCTTACACGGTAAGGAAGGATGAAGAATGGATTGGCCTTTTAAATACTTGTCCTCAAACATATTGTGAGAGTCCGTTTTTCTTAAATATTGATTAAACAAAAATAATTGTTATCTATATATATAGTTTTACGTAATAAATATTTATCTAATTCTATTACATATATCCTATTCTATTATATATATGTATTACTTTTATATATATATATATATATATATATATGTATTATATATATCTTACGCATGATATGTATTACTTTCATTAGTTAATTAATTCTTGAATAGGTAGTTAGGTGTCACTCTTACATGCTAGTAGCAAAGCTATGTTTAATAGCCTTGTCTACTCATCATTCTAACATGAAAATTGTTAGGATATAATTGGTGGAATTGTAGTCACCAACGTGTCTTCCTAGCAACATATTCTTATCTATTGTTAACTTGGAGTGCAAGGCCATTTACTTGGAGATTAAGTTCTTATATGTACTATAGCTACCGTCTTCACTACAATATAAATAGACCATTTCATTCCTTAGTTTTTCATTCTCATTTCAACCAAGTTATGAAGTATTTGTAACTTTGCATGAGAAGATGATAGTTCTTTTAGAGAGAGAGAGAGAGAGAGAGAGAGAGTGGTGATGAAACTCTTGGAGCTTGGTTTTTGAGTAGTAGTATATGAAGATAGGTAGATGGATTGTCTTGCCAATTTATTTAAAGGGTTCTCATTAGCAAGGTGAGTGGTTTATGTAATGTGTTCTAAAAGTTCTTATTTTGTGATAAAATATGAAAACCATGAATTATCGTGGATTTATTCTATTTACAAATATCTCTCTATTTCAAGTCAAGCATGTCTAATTTGGTGCAATCTTTCACACTATTTATATATATTGATTGGAATATGAAGTATGTATTAGTCATGGAACATGAGAACTTCAATGTTGGAGTATCCGAGGGATAGATGTACCACACGGGGACATAGGGCAGTAAGGCCAATATAGGGATCACGTGGCTGGTTACATGCTATGAAGGATAACCAAGATATGAAGGGATGATGTGATATGATCTGGATTGGTGTATCTTTTCATGATATTTTCTAGAGTGTGTAAAACGGCATTGCTTGATTGGCATATTACATAATTTACTCACTGAGCAGTGGTTGCTCATCCCTCACCTTGTTTAATTTTTCAGATGAATTAGTGGGCAAGACAAGGACTAAACCAGTTGAGGATTGATTAGATGAGAGTGATAGAGTTTTATTTATTTAATGTAAAGTTGTAAGATTTTGGATCTATTTTTATAACAGAAGTTTATTTTAAACCCTTCTTTGTATTTCTTTTTATTTTATTTTACTCACGTACCGGGCGCGGGATTTCCACCTACCCTCGGGTCCGGGGCGTGACACATCTTCACCCATAATCCCTGATCTTTGTTATGAATTCTCCAACCAATCTTGGCAAGCATAGCTTGATTCAGATTGGCAGAATTCTTGAAGCCTAAACCACCCTTATTCTTAGGCCTGCAGACCAAATCCCACTGACAGAGATGAACCTTATGCTTTGCATCAGTTCCTCCCCAAAAGAAATTCCTATTAAGCTTGTCTAACTCCTCACAAGTACTCATAGGCAATTTAGCAGTTTGGATCGCATACACAGGCATAGCAAACATGACAGCTTGAATCAAAGTGGTACGACCAGCCAAAGACAACAATTTACTCTTCCAAGAAGCCAATCTCTTATGCACCTTGTCCACAATACCAGTAAATGTACCTTTCATAACTCTAGAGTGTAACAGGGGCATACCCAAATACCTCCCCAAATTAGTAGTCAAAGGGGAACCACAAATACCACTTATTTCTCTAGCTAACTCTATACTAGTGTTGGGAGAGCAAAAGATAGATGATTTATGAAAATTAACCGATTGACCAGAAACTGGACAGAATAGATCAAGACAGCCCTTCATAACTCGAGCTTGATTAATACTAGCTTCAGCAAATAACACTAAATCATCAGCAAAAAATAAATGACTGCAGGCCCTGATTGAGAGGTCTTCACAAGCTTCCAACACTTTCTATTCACAGAATCAAAGATATGCGATAATTTCTCAATGCACAACACAAACAAATAAGGGGAGAGAGGATCTCATTGCCGAATTCCATTACTAGGCATAAAATCTTCAGTAAGCTTCCCATTAACACAAACTTGGTATCTTACGAAATTAACACAAGCCATAATCAGCTTGCTACAATGGGCAGGCAACCCTATTTCCTCAAGAACATACTCAATAAACTTCCAGTTTAAGCGATCATAAGCTTTAGAAAGGTCGATCTTCCCCGCAATGAAACCTTTCTTACATTTAGAAACCCTGAATTTATACATCATCTCTTGAGCAATTAAAATATTGTCAGTTATGTGCCTCCCAGGCACAAAACTAACTTGGTTTGGACTGATCCATTGGGCCATGAAGGGTCTCAATCAACAAACAATAATTTTGGAGATAATTTTATACAAAATGCAACACAAACTGATAGGCCTAAACTGAAGCATGGAAGAAGGATTTTCCACCTTAGGGACCAAAGTAATCAAGGTGTAGTTCAATTCCTTAGGAATAACACAATCCTGAAAAGCTTTCAGAACCATATCCACAATATCAGGAGCACAAATATCCCAATTAAGTTGATAGTAACTAGCTGGGAATCCATCAACTCCTGGAGCTTTTAAGCTGCCAATATTAAATAAGCTAGTTTTGATCTCCTCAGCAGTATCAATTCTCAATAACCCATGCAAATCCAAAAAATCAACTCTAGGAAACAAATTAGGGATGGTAATATTAGTAGGCAAACAACTGGACTGAGAAAAAAGGTTAGAAAAGTATCTTACTACCAAAGCTTTTATCTCAACAGCATCATCCACCCAAACCCCTTCCTCATTCTTAGCCTTTCAATCTTATTTCGTCGCCTCCGCATAACAGTAGTCATGTGAAAAAAAATTGGTGTTCCTATCACCCTCTTGCAACCATTGAATCCGGGATTTTTGTTGCCAAAAAAGAGCTTCATGCTCAAATAAGCAATTAAACTCATCAATAAGGGATAACTCTAGCTGACTCAAAAAAGGATTCGAACAATTGCATAAAGCCTTTTGAATCCCGGCAAGCCTAGATAAAATCCTAGCATTCCTCCTTTGTAAGTGCCCAAAGATATTCCTATTCCACTGTTGAAGAGGACGAATTAAAGCATAAGATTTATCAATAGCAGAACCAGTCAAATGATCTCACCTCTCCAAGAAAGTCCTTAAACCCCTGGTGCTTCAGCCACATCATTTCAAATCTAAAAGGCCTGCATTGAGGATTAGGATGAAAGCCAGATTGTAGACAAATCTTAATAGGGCAATGATCATATTTGGTTCGAGGCAAATGCTTAACATGAGCCTCGGCAAAGCAATATCTCCACTCCAAATTACAAACCGCCTAATCCAATCTTTCAAACACTCTCCCATTGGTCCAGGTGAATTTAGGGCCAGAAAAACTCAAATCCATCTTCTCATTACTAAACAACCATCTCCTGAATCCCTTGAATCTCGAAGACTAACCACATCCAAGCTTATTCTCAACTTGCAACATCTCATTGAAATCCCCAGCAAGCACCCAAGGCATTTTATGTCAACTAGCAACAAAGGTCAAATAATCCCACAGTTTCTCCCTCTTGCAACTACAAGGCTTAGCATAAACAGCACTCAACAACCAAGGAACTTGACCAGGCCATGAAACACAAGCTGTAATGGCCTGATCCATAGTGCCAAGTACCTTAACTTTAACTCTATCACCATGCTAGAGCAACCACAAGCCACCTGAAAATCCCACAGGATCCACAATTTCAAAGCAAGAGAACCCCAAAGATTTCACCATATCCATAGCTTTTTGGACACTAATCCTAGGCTCACACAAAAACAGAATATCCATATGATGAGTGTGGATCAACTCCATCACATTAGTTCGAAATTTGGTGCAGGCAGCACCTCTCACGTTCCAGCAAACAATATCCATAAACCCAACAACAAGAAACAGAAACCTAAGGGCTAAACCCTTAAAAACCAAAACTCATACCTTCAGTGTTAGTGAAGGTATTATCCAGCAACTTCCCATTAGGAGATCTCACTTAACCTTTAGAAGTATCCATTTCAGTATGCAAAAGAACACCCTCCTCTAGCACACTCTCATGATCAGAAGAACCAATAGAATCTGCATCACTATTAATCTCACCTTCATCCTCCTGGACACTCTCATTATTAACTATATTTGGTGGTTGATGCCCAAATATATAAATGCCCTTCCCACTTTGCACATCCTTGGAACTGACCCAATTAGCAACCTTATCCAGCAAAGACTGAGAGCTCTCCACCCTTTTTCCACCAATTACCATCTTGCCTCTAGCAATTAAAGCCCCAAAACCCGTGCTCTTAGACCCTCCCTCCTTTCGGGTAGCAACCATCAAATGCTTTTTATCCTACTGAGGCATATTAGAGATATCATTCCAGGCGACTCGAACATCTGACTTAACAGCCTTCGATTTGGTCCACTCTTTCTTACCCAAGCCTTCACCTCTTGTAGATGGTTCACATTTCCCATAACCACTTTGCCTAGCAACGCCATTAACAAACAACTCTTCTTGGCCAAAATTTTCACTTACACCATGCAGGGAATCAAATCTTGAGCCCTTAGCTCTAACCCCATTATTTCTACCTCCCTGATCCTTATGCACTGCTTTAGGCATTCTCCTTGCTGGAACATTCATCCAAGGGCCTCGTAAGTTTTCCAAACAATCTTCACTATTCATAACAACATCACCTTCCAAAACATTCCCAGCAACTGAACTTTGTCCTTCCCCAGGCACAGCAGCAGGAATAGAATTCCTCTTCTCACAATGCTCTCTCTTGTGACCATACCACCCGCACAAATAACAAATATCAGGTAGGCCCTCGTACTCAATATTATACCACTCCTGATTAATCTGGACAAAAGCTTCAAGAGGCTTTGTAATATCCAATTCAACACACAGTCTTGCAAACTTGCCCCTATTCTGAGACATAGTTAGAGCATCAATCTTTAACAGCTTACCCAACAAGTTGCCAATAATTCGCTTCAACGCCCACACATCAAAACACTCCAACTAGATTGCCGAAACACGAATCCACGCAGCCATTCGAGTAATATGAGCAGTGGCAGGGCAAAACTCAGGCCTCCATTTATGCAACACTAAGTATTGTCCTGCAATTATCCAATGCCCTCCAGTTAGGACAAACTCTAGATCTTCCTCAAGCTCAAACTTAACAACAAAATAGTCATTCACCAAATCCACGAGTTTCCAGTCTCCTTTCAAACTCCATTTCTGTTGTAACCTATCATGGAGGTAATTGTAAGTATGGGAACGACCCAGAAGCTTAACTATCAAGGCATTTTTCCAAGGTTGGCAGAGCCAAGACATAGCCTTCTCAGAAAACTGGATACTAGGTCCCTTATCCCCTCTAAAAATCACTACATCCTCATCATTGTTCAACTCATCATAATCAGTATCCAGACTATTAGCATCAATGCCAATATTTTTCACCAAATTTACCTTATTCATGAGTTTATCCCTAAAACTCGTACCATTAATCCTAGATTTCACACCTGCAATTTTCATGGTATCCATCACATGGTTAAGATTCTGACCTGAATTCGAATCATGAGCCACCATCGGAGCCAAAATTGCATCGGAGACGAACGCATCTTGACGACCCAGCTTGGCGCGACTCTGCTTTGTTAATCGATAATCCTTTAAGAAAACACCCGGAGACCCCTCTTCCATGGTGGAGAGAGATTCATAACCTCTTTACAACCAAGGAGATCGGAAGACGACCTGGAAACCACCGTAGAAGGTAGTTTCCAGCGAAACGGAAGAAGTAAATTTGGAAGCAGAAAATTCGTGTGCGTGAAGCGCGTACCAAAAAATATATCCTTTTCGTTGCTTTCAATAGACAACAATCAAGCAAGTATCGAGCCTTAAGAATTTGGACCCAAAGGGCATTGTGTATATGAAAAGATATCCTAAGAGCACTTCCACTGCAGACTTCAATCTGGGCAAAAGGCCCCCCAAGTTGAAGAAACCCACTCCACCGCACAAATCCAGCCAGGGCAGATCATGGGCTCCACGAAGACTAAGCAGGCCCGAAGGCAAGAATAGCCCAAGCTCTTGCCTGAGGGTGTTGACGGGGTCAGCACTAATCTAATTGCAGTATTGTATTGCTATATCATATATTTTATAATATATTACAAGAGATTGAAAATTAAAAAGAAAAAAAAATAGTAATATGGAATAATGCGTGGACTTTTTGATTGATTAATTTCCATATTTTCTCTATGAATTGTATCCTTTGATTTTGCTGGTTTATCTTTCTTCGATTTTGCTCTAAGAAAAAATATGACTTTTACTAGAGGGTATAACCAAAAGAAGAAGATGGTATCAAATAAATAAAATTCGAGGCAGTTGGTCAACCATACATAAATATAAATCATATAGGTAAATACCTAAAGAAGATTAATCGCAGAAAATCTCGATAAATATTTCTTAAAGAGTACGTGAATCCTGGGCGTCACTGGAGATTTGTTGTGATATTTTATTTACAGCAAATTCATGCATAAGAAATCCTATAAGAAGGTGTAGTTAGATATTCTATAGAGACCACCAAACAACAAAAAATGGAATTATCTAAGGCTTACTTCTTTGTATTATTATCCATTTTTCTCTCACTACCCTATGTTTTTGGTGATTTCCAGAGGCTTGTTTCTTCATCTCCTATCAAACAATCCACAAAATCTGCTGATCTTAAACGTTGTCTCGTCTTGATAAACTATTGGAGCAAGAGAGTACTTGAAGCTCCAAACCCTTTACACAACCCAGTCCTGAAGAACTACTGGAGCAAGAGGAAGGTACCTGAAGCTCCAAACCCTAAACACAATCCAGAGACACCTCACACCTATTAGTATTAATTATAGGGACAAGAAATATTTAGGTTTTCGTAAGTTTGGTGGTTCTTCAAATATTTATGATCTACTGAGACTTGTTCCTTTGGGCCCAAATAGCGCAGCTCCTAGGAAACTCCCCACAAATGCACATGGAGTTGGGAATTAAGCCATGGAGGCTAGCTAGCTAGCTACATATTAATCCAAAGGGGTTTTCCATAATTGGATTAAGGTAAGAACAAATTTATTCTGTAGTTTCCTTTTCCGACGTCATCTTCTTTCTAGTTTCTTCTTGTTTTTTTTATTGTTTCTCTTTTCTGTCGAAACGCATCTTCGAATGATTTACATATGCATGTAATTGGAACTTAAATTTGACTCAGATTGCTAATATCCACCCTTGAATTTGAACATATTGAAGCAATGAATTTTTTCTGCATATGTCCATGCTATAGTTAAGGTGTAAAGAATTTTAAATTGATATCGTAGTAATCCAATTTTATTTGTATATTTACTTACAATTCAAACTTGAATGTAGGTAGGTCCCTTTGCACTTATATAACACAAGTTTTTAGACCACTTTTTTGCGTTTAGACACAATCACTTAAGTGTGAGATGGTTGTTTGAATCTTATAAAAGAAAAATTATTGTATGCTACTCTAGTACGGCCATCTAAATTTAGAGTAACTGTGCCTCATCCTTCTTCTGAAAAAGTGATTTTACACTAATGGTCCTGAATTATGCGAAACTTATCATTTTGATCCCTAAATTTCAAAATTGATCAATGGAAAAAGAAAAAAGAAAGGCTCTTACGGGCTCTCTTTGAAAGGTACTGACGATGAAGTCCAAATGAGATACTAATGAAGTCTGAC
The DNA here is from genome assembly GCA_020521455.1 of Prunus kanzakura. Taxonomy (NCBI): domain Eukaryota; kingdom Viridiplantae; phylum Streptophyta; class Magnoliopsida; order Rosales; family Rosaceae; genus Prunus; species Prunus kanzakura. The sequence goes on from BPUM01001066.1 coordinate 19,312, forward strand.
ATCCATAAGAATATGTCATCCTCAAACTTTTGTATTCCACATAAATGTGGTCCATGACATCAATTCCGTTATAATTTCTGTTAAATTTGGTCAATTTAACCTTTTTTTTAAAGTGCATTTTTGTCAAACTGTTTATCTTTCTCTCAACTCTCTTTTCTATCTCTGTCTCAATATCTTTGTTTCCTGCATTTTTTCATTCTCATCCTTCACTTCTCAAATGATTTTTTGTTGTATTTATGAAAAAGAGAACGGATCAAAATCCAAGTGCATAAAAGTTACGAAAAACATATTGCAATATATGTTCTTTATTTCTTAAATAGTTATTGAATATACAATTTAGAATTTGCAACCAAATTCCTCGGAGAAATGTGTCTCCATCAACTAAGCTCCAACCAAGTTTAATGGGGCCTAGCTTAGTGGCGAAAGGCTTTGACATGTAAACAAGTGATCTTAAGTTCGAACCTCAATGACACTTTGGCAGTATCTGCTCCCCCTTCCTAACTTCGGTATAAAAAAAACAAGACTTAAATGTCGAAATGGTCTCTGTGTTTTACCTTATCGGCCAATTTAGTCCCCGTGTTATTAATTTGGCCAATTTAGTCCCTATGTTTATATCTGTTAACAAATTTGATCCTTTCTGTCAAAATTATGTTGAAACCTTAAAAAAGGACGTTTAAAATTAATTTAAAAATCTGTAATTAATTATAAAGATTTAAACTCAAATAATAATAATGCAAAAATGATTAAAACCCACACAAACTCAACCTCAAATGGTCTCGATTCCTGTAGGAAAAAATAAAAGGTTCTTAGTCGAATTGATGCCTACTCTTTTCTTGCTGCAATTTTTCATCTCTCTTATATTTTAGATTTTCTCATACTCTACCCTTCATCTCTCTCTCCTCTCCAATCCATTGGCCTGGATGTCGTCGACTTTTGCTGCAGCGAGGATGATCAATTGGCGTAGAGCCATCAAGGTTACGGTGACCGGCTATGAAGATCTTTGTGATTTTTCAAAGAGGAAGCCGAGAGAGAGAGAGAGAGAGAGAGAGAGAGAGAGAGAGAGAGTTGTTGTGGTTTAGGTGGGGTTGGAATGGTGGTGAGGGTGACTATGGGTTTGGGGTTGGAGTGGTGGAGGTGAGGGTGGTTGGGTTTGGGAGGCAATTGAGGTGTGTGCATGAAATTGGGGAAGGTGAAATTTAAAAAAAAAAAAATTCTATTTTCATATTGAATTTAAAATTTTATAATCAATTACAATTTTTTTTAATTAATTTTAAATATTTTATATTTTATATTTTTAAGGAAATGGACCACATTGACTAACATATAAAAACACAAGGACCAAATTGGCCAAATTGATAACACAGGAACTAAATTAGCCTATGACATAAAACACAGGACCATTAACATTTAAGCCAAAAAACAACTAAACTCCAACCAAGAATATGCTTTAAGGAATGTCCAGCTATATATAGAACCATTTTTCTTCTTTTTTTGTAACATGGTGATCTTTCATTTTAGCTATTTTATATTTCTAACAACAAAATTCTTAATGTAAACAATTCGAATATAGACAAAATAGAATGCAAGAAACAAATGAAATAATAGAGGGAGGGCTTTGAGAATTAACAATCAGAGAGTTAAGTGACAGATAAACTCACCAAAAAAGAATGGTGATTTCCTTTAAAAAAATCCATTTACCATAATCCAAAATACTTTTGAATGATCAATGAAATCCAATGAACAGAAAAAGTGAAAGCGAAGAACCATTGTTTTGTACAAGTTGGCGACCGGTCGCCAGCTGCGTTTTCTCCAGCCTTCGACTCTGTGTAAAAACAACCGGTCGCACAAACCTTGCAACCTTAATGTGAGCCAAATTTCCAACAGTCGTGACCTAGGCCATCGAGAATATACTCGATAAGCTCTTCATCTGTCATTTGAGATCCTGCCGCAACAAGAGAATCATAGAGGGATTTGGCATGCATCAAGTACTCAGCAACCGTTTTTTTATGATTCTTTCTTCAAGGTCCGTAATTGATCTCGCAGGGTACGAACATAAGTCTTAGAGAGAGGAGAGAGTCTCTTATCAAGGAGAGACCATGCTTCTGATGCTGTCGTACAAGGAATAAGGAGAGTTTTGATTTGTGGGGATGATGTGGCCTTGATCCAACTCAACACAAGCTTGTCTTTGGAGTAGGCGGGATTGATGGAGCCATCTGCTAGTTTCTTGTCAGGTCGTACATCACTTTTCACAACTTCCTCGAGGTCATGAATCTCTAGGATATCCTGAAATAGAGACTTCCAGCACAAATAGTTATTACGATCCATGGGTGTGGAGAAAAGATGAGAAATATTCACTACTACAAAAAGTGAAAAAGACGACCAGAAAAAGACGACGGCAGAACATAAAACCGTCGTTCTATTTAAAAAGACGACGGTAACAAAAAAACCGTAGTGGATAAGTGCCTTAAACAACTAAAAAATGGAGGAACTGTTGAATATTTTTTAAAAACAACGCACACAAATAACAAAGCGTCGTCTTTTTAAAAAGGTTTTCTTCAGAGTTAAAATCTGACCAAAAAACAATGACAGCAAGTAAGAATCCACCGACGTAGAAAATAAAGACGACAGTTCACCAAAAAACCAGCCGTGTTAACTCCAAACTGTTGGCGAGTCCTTACTTAGTTAGGATTTTAGTTCCTTATTTCATTAGAATTTGGGTTACTTACCAATTATTATTTAGTCCTATTGTAATAGAGATTTACTTCCTATTGTAATTTAGATATATTTCCTTTTTTATTTAGGGTTAACACATCTTTGTACTTGTATAAATACCTCCATATTGGAGAATAATAATATATGAGTGTATCTTAGCATAACTGAATATTTACCCTACTTTGTTTGACATGGTATAAGAGCCTAGGTTTTCTTGTGACCTGTGTTTGCGTTCTCCTTGCAATTTAAGTGCTCTCCTCCCCTTCTCTTCAAGGGGGGGAGGGGGAGTGAAAAGGATATACTTATTGACGTATCCCCATTAGCTTGACATATTCCCATGAAGATGTTGCTTATTTCTTGACTCCGACGACCTCTTCTCTTCAGGGGGAGAGGAGGAGTGAAGAGAAGTTGTCTGTGTGAATTAGCTAAAGTTGATATGGAAGAACTCTTGTTGTTGCTGTTGTCGTTGCCGTTACCTCTACTATTGTCGTTGATGTTACCGTTGCCGCTATTGTTGCCGTTGATGTTGCCGTTGTTATGGTCATTGCCGATGATGTTACTGTGTTTTGATCTGTCTCTACCCTAACCCTAGAGACTACCTATTTCCGTTGCACTATACATCTAGCTTATAATCCTAGTCTGCCGCCGCCACCGTCTACCTTGCTACTGTCATCACTGCCTACCTTGCTATTGTCACCGCTGCTCATCTATTCCGCTGCAATTTAACCACCTATCTGCCATGGCTGATTCTGCTACATCTCAGTGTTAGTCAGTGCATGTTTCTCAAGTACCATTGATCATATGGCTCCATCGACCCCTTCTCTTCAGGGGGAGAGGGGGAGTGAAGAGAAGTTGTCTCTGCTGTTGTTGGTGCCAATGCCTTGTATTGCTGTTGATGATGCCTGTTATGTCTCTGCCTTATTGCTCTTATTGGTGCCAGTATTGTTGCTCATACCTTTGTTGGTGTGTTTCCGCTGTGGTCATGCCTATTGACCTTGCCTTTGCTCTTGACTTTCTTTGCCTTGTCTTACCCTATTTGTTAAGGTTTGGCTTTGCCTTGCCATGCCTTGCCTTACCCTATTTTTAGGGTAAGGCTTTACCTTTGTCATGCCTTGCCCTATTTTTAGGGTTTTGTTGCCCTATCTGGGCTTTCTTTGCCATGCCTTGCCACCTTGCCTTTGCTTGGCCTTTATTTGTCTTACCTTGCCTTACTCTATTTTTAGGGTTTGGTTGCCTTTGCTTTTGCCGTGTTCACAGGGCTTCTGTGTTCTGCCTTATCTGCTGCCGTGCTCACAGGGCTTCTGTGTTCTGCCCTATCTGTTGCCGTGCTCACAGGGTTTCTGTGTTATGCTATGTGCCCTATTTTTTAGGGTTTGCTCTTGTGTTTCCGCTGCGAACTTTGCTTTAGTTTGTCACTTGTTTCACTCGTGGTTGACGAAAAGACCTTCTCTACAATTGGTGCTTCTCAAGTATGGTGTTCTGTGACTCGCTTGTCAAGTTGGGCGTGCGAAATATCTTTGCCCAACTTGAGGGGGAGTGTTGGCGAGTCCTTACTTAGTTAGGATTTTAGTTCCTTATTTCATTAGAATTTGGGTTACTTACCAATTATTATTTAGTCCTATTGTAATAGAGATTTACTTCCTATTGTAATTTAGATATATTTCCTTTTTTATTTAGGGTTAACACATCTTTGTACTTGTATAAATACCTCCATATTGGAGAAGAATAATATATGAGTGTATTTTAGCATAACTGAATATTTACCCTACTTTGTTTGACACTAACTAAACACGACCAACTGTTCTTTGTCCGCGTCGTATAATATAATGGAATCCACGTCGGTATACTACGACGGTGCCTTCTCTGTAAACCGCCGTCTTAATTTTTATTTCTTTTTAAGATTTAATTATTTTTTAATTTTGGTAGCCTACGAAAATTTGAATGAGATCCCAAGAGGTATGATATCTTACCATTGAGATCTTTGGATCCTGATCATAATCGAACCACCAAAGTGAGAAAGACATTATTTTAAATACACAAAATCCAAAAAGAAACCAGAACTGAACTGACCACTGCAAACTTTGAGAAAGACAATGTTTTGAAAGTTAATGATGTGTGTGTTTTTGTGTCTTTGAGATACACCAAAACGCATACATCATTAACATCTAAATTATTGTCTTTGAGATGTGAGAGAGAGTAATGATGAATGTGTGTATGTGAGAGAGGAAGACGAGCCTCCAGAGAGATCAGAAGAACTTGGAACCCTAAATGAAAACTGAAACTGAAAGAAAGAGTCAAATTTATACAATAAATCTTTAAAACTCACGGCGGTCCTTATACACATACCGCCGTCTAATTGTAAAAAACCACGTCGGTTATTCTGTAATGGATTCCATGTCGTATAATTGTATGGAATCCACGTCGTATAATGTAAAGGAATCCACGTCGGAAAATTACAAAAAAACGACGTGTTAAAAAATATACCATGACGCGAGAGATTAATTTATTGACTTATTATTTTGGAGTGTACTACGACGGTACCTACAACACTACTGTCGTATTTATTTACCACGTCCTAACTTCAAATTCCGTCGTATTTTTTCTATTTATACGTCTACCTTCTCTGTAAACCACCGTCTTATTTTTATTGCTTTTTAAAATTAATTAAATTTTCTTTTATTTTGGTAATATATTTCTTAACACAAAACAAAATTTAATTCTCAATCCTCAACAACATTTTCGTCTTAAAAGGCAAATCTCTTCGTGGTTTCTTTTCTGCCTTCACCCTCAGCTTGTTCAACTGTTTCTTCCTCTCATATGCAAGCTGGGCCCTCTCCTTCCTCTTGTTCTCAAGCTCCTGCACAGCCACATATCAATATTTAATAGGAGCAATATTTAAAAGGCAAATAATTTCAGATAATTAGATAATTTCCAAAAACAATAATTTCAGTTCACGAAAACTAATAATTTCAGAAAATCAAAATCAACAAAGTGTGAAAATCTCACTTCAGAGCATCAGGAATGACCATCCTCTTTATCTTATCATAAGGAGCATCAGGAACACCCTCGTATGCCTTCAAACGGGCAAGTGCGGCTGCAAACCCATGCTTGGTCTTGTGAGTGAAATAAAGCAGAAAATGCAACTAAAAACATTTGCTTTCAGAAAGACAATTTTTTAGAATTTGATGAGACATAGCCCTAATTGAAAACTGAGAGTCAAAAATTGCGTGAAAAAAATCATATTTAAACAAATTATTGTAAATATCCACGTCGGTTCTATTATACATACCGACGTCATATTTAAATAATCAACGTCAGTTTAGATAAACAAGCGCCGTTATAACCACATCGGAATTCCAAAAGTATTTTGGCGCGTATTAAAAAGAGCACGATGTCGTTTTCAGAACCCCAAAGTAACCACGTCGGTTTCTTAAAATAAACAGTCGTTGAATTCATAAGTACAACGTCAGTTTAGATAAACAAGCGCCGTTATAACCACACCGGAATTCCAAAAGTCGTTTGGCTGTAGTGATAACCACGTCGGTTATGGCTTATTTACCGTCGGTATAACTAAATACTAGGGCGGTTTTTAATAAAAACGTCATAGTATTGAACTCTGGGAAAATATATAAACTTTTCATCACTTGATCTAATGTTTTACAGTTTTCTCTCACCGATAAAATATCTCAGTTTCCCTCTCATTTCTCAAAAGCAGCATCATTGTCTGAATCTCGTCATCGTCTTCGTCTTCGTCTCCAAATCACCATTTTCTTATGTCGGAAGGAAACTTTCTTTGCACTCCAAAGGTTTTTTTCTCAATCTCTTCACTTTTTTTACATTTCATTTGAAAGCCGTCGTTGTCTGGAAACAAGATTCTGTCAAATTGAGGAAATCTTTCACTGGGTTTGATTAAATTTATAAGTCCATACTCTCACGACGGAAATAAGATTAAACCGTCGCCTGGTGGGAGAAGAACAGTCATTTTGTGTTTGATGTTGCAAATTTTAAACCACATTGGTTCTTAGGATGAGTAACAGACGTGGTGTATACATATTTATGTCATGAACGATATAAAACCGTCGTCTTATTTCCATGCATGGTCTGAGAGACTGTTTAATAGGACGTCGCTGTTTTAGTGTTACCATCGTGGATTTGTATTTACGACGACGGTGTTGTTTTACAACCGTCGTCCTAATGAGATATCACGGTTGTATTTTTAGGACGTCGTTTCTTTATTATTATGTCGTTTATTTTTAATAACCGACGTTGTTTTCCTTGCAGATTAATTAAAAATGGTTTCAAAATCTCAAAACAAGGAAGCTCAAGCGTCAGGGGCCAAATCAGTTTCAAAGGCTCAACTAATTGAAGCCAAATCAGTTTCAAAGGCACAAGGGGATGAAGCCAAATCAGTTTCAAAGGCTCAAGTGGAAGAAGGAAAATCAATTCAAAGCAAACCCTCGAAGAGGATGAGATTTTCCTCAACCTCCGAGAAAGACTCGAGCACAGCCACATTTGTTGAGGAGCCAAAATCTGGCCGCGGTATCAGCACAATGAGCCATGTTGTGAAGAGGAAAATTCAGAAGATTAAGCATGTGGTTGAGTTCAATAAAAGGGGCAGACCACATGGCAAGGCTGCTATTGAGATGCAGTCTTACATTGGTGTTTTGGCACGCACCAAAGTCCCTCTTGTGGACAAGAAATGGACTCAATTGCCCAAGGACCTAAAGGAGCAAATTTGGGAAGCTGTTCAAATGTCCTATGTTATTGGGGATGGGTGCAAGAATATGGTCCTGTCGTCTGCCGCCAAAAAATGGAAGGATTTCAAGTATATCGTAACTAAGAATTATATCCTTCCATTCGCACATGACAAGGAGAAGTTGAAAGAACCCCCTCAGAAGTATAAGTTCATAGAGAAATCGCAATGGGATGCCTTTGTAGCTTCAAGGTTATCCCCAGATTTTGAGGCTGTGCATTCTGAGCAGAAACAGGGGAGGGAGAAATTGGAGTACAACCATAGGTTGTCTAGAAAAGGGTATGTTGGTTTGGAGGACCAATTGGTAGAAACCATGCCCGATGAAGAAATCGATCGAGCTCTTCTGTGGAAGAAGGCAAGAGAAGATAAAACAGGAAACATCCCTGATCCAAAGGTTGCAGAGAAGGCAAAAATAATCGTAAGTCTCACTAACTCTGTTCTAAATTTGAAAAACAGAGTGTTTTATTTTGGTATAGACGTCGTACGTTTAAATAAGAGACGTTATAAAATAAACACCATGACGGGTTTTATTTACCGCCGTTTAAAAATGAATAGGACGTCGGTTTTTGAATAAAGTAGACGTCTAGATAGTATTAATACGACGACTTAAATTCCTCTATGAACTGCATTTTTGTTTTAAGTTTACTCACGCACACACTCTCACTCTCTCAGTCTATTTCACTGAAATTTGTGGTGCACAATTTTTCTGGAAAAGAATGAATATTTCAATCGAGTTTTTTCACTTCTTCATTAAAATTTACGACGGTTTTATCTCATCTGGACGTTAGAATGTTTATACAACGACGGTAATTTTGTGCAGCCGTATGAAATTAAGTCCTACGTCTGTTTGTTCAATAGTCCATCGTCTTACTTTAAATACTACGATGGTCTTTGATTTATGTTTTAATATGTTTTATTTTGAATATACGACGGGTTTTTATATCCCGCCGTTGTAAAATACCGACGTTTTAAATTAATACTACGTCATTAATTTAAGAAAACCGTCGTTTTTTAGAATTTACAACGTCGGTTTATTTATCTGTTTTACACCATGATTTGCAAAAGCAAGTCTCCGAAGGCACTCTGACTGTCTCCAGGACCAATGATGTCTTGACTCTTGCTTTGGGAACTCCCGAGCATGGTGGGAGAGTCAGAGGAGTTGGTGCTGGCGTTTCCCCAACTCAGTTCTTCAATTTGCCGAAACAGCAGAGAGTGAAATTTGGTGACAAATTGAAGGAAAGTGTGAGGGAGGCAGTCAGAGAAGAGACCTTGAGGATTGAGGCAAGGGGCAAAGGAAACTATAATGGAAGTAGTCAGAGCAGAGAGGGAGGCTATGTTGGCACATTTCCATCAACTAGTTCCTAATTTTGATCCTAGCATGATGCTCAAAACCCCAATTACTCCAATTACTTTACCCCCTCAAGATCAAAGCTCAAAAAATCCAATGTCTGATAAGGCAAGCTGCAATGGGGCCACTGGTACTAGACTCCTAGCTTTGGGATTAGAAGATCCAAAGCCTGAAGCTGATACTGCTGGAAAACAGCAAGAGGACACGGTAAAATCTCTGCTATTTTCTAATTCTGCCTTTTAAATTTTAAATAGACGTCGCTCTTTTTAATATCCGACGTTAAACTTTAAAACAACGACGGTTATGTGTTTACCGACGTCTATAACCTTCACTACATCGGTATTTACTAGAAACCATCGTTTATATTATATACCACGTCTGTTTTTTGGGTTTAGTTAGAATCGTTAATTATAGTTCACACCCAAACTAACTTTTATTTCTTTATTTATTTATTTTAACAGGATCTCTCAAAGCTAGACATGCCACCTCCTCTGTTAGCCTTATGCCAACATGTCCAGACCAAGTTGTTGCCTACTAACGAGGCTCTGACAATTCACATGCCCAAGGAAGTGTTTGGCTTTGAGCATGATACCTTCCTCTTCACTGAAGATATTTTGCAGTTTGGTTCCATGGTTGAGATTGGAACCACAGTGATATCAGTATACATGAGGTAATTCTAGAAATCCCATTTTGTTTTACATTTCCCTTTCTTTTAAATTAAAATCTCATTTAATTGACTTTCATATATTTAGGTTCCTATTTGACTATTTAAAAATGGCAAATATGGTAAACCTTGTTGGCCTCGTGGACCCTGGGCTAGTCAGCTGTCAAACCGCCTGAAAACAGCAGATGGGAATCAATTTTTCTTGGTCCCTTATAATCCAGGGTTAGTATTTAAAGTATTTTCCTAAGCTTGTAATATTTTTCTTTGTAGTACTATTTAACCTATATGGATCATTATGTGTAGGGGTCATTGGGTGATGGTAATTGTGAGACCAGCAACGAAGACTGCCTATTACATGAATTCACTGCCAAAACGCTTAGTTGACAACAACATGAAAAGTATAGTGAATACGTAAGTTGATTTCTTCTGATCTAAGATTTTTTTTCCTTTAAAGTATTTGAATATACGACGGTATTTAATAATACCGACGTTATAATGACAATATAACGACGGTAATTTATTTCCGACGTGTTAAAAAATTTATTACGTCAGTATTGTCTTAAAAACGTCGTGTTAATTTAACTACCATGTCGTTTGGGTTTTATTTAAAAACGTTTTAATTTTTTCTGTTCAATTTTTTGTTATACGACGTTTTCCTCTTACCAACGTTATAATGTTACACAACGACGGTAATTTTTTACCGCCGTTTGAAACAAAATATCATGTCTTTTTTTTTAAAAAAAACTCCGTCGTTTTGACTGATTTACCACAACGGTTACTATTTGTATTTAAATTTTTTGTTTTGTCATTAACTCCTTTTGTTTTCTTGTAACAGGTCAATTAAAACGTTTAACATTCATATAAACAAAAATTCACGTAAACAGCAGGCCATTTAGAAAAATCTACACGACACTCCTGAACAACCAACAAGTGTAGAGTGTGGCTATTACGTGATGCGATTCATGAGAGATATAATTCATGATCCAAACCTAAATTTCGAGAAGAAGGTAAAACGCAAAATTTTAGATATACTTTCTTTATTTTACTAAGTCAAATTTTTGTTTAAAACCGTCGTTTGTATCTTTATAACACGTCCGTTGTTTGGTTTATTTTGCAGTTTGAAAAGAAAAAAGAAAAAGTTCAGTATACACAAGAGGATATTAACGAAGTTAGGCATGAATGGGCAGAATTCGTGAACAAGTTATTACCGAAGGATAATTGATGCACATAAATATTTATGAACAATGTTTAGGTTTATTTTAGTTTATTTAAAATGTACATAAATATTTTTGTTGTAATCAATTGAACAACAATCAAAAAAATTAATTTTTTTAAAAAAACTTGTTTAGTTCCCAAAAATCGACGTTTGATTCTAATTGACACGTCTCATATGTGTACACAATGGTCGTCTTGCTGTAACTGAAAATATAACATCGACGGCAATTCTTAAAAACGACATGTAATAGTCATAAACACGACGGTTTATAATTAATTCATCTTGTACAGATGAATTTTATACTGACATACTACGTCGGTTAGTATAAACATATCAACGTGTTAATAAAATACAACGTCGGTGATCTAAAATAAGATGACGTGGTAATAGAATAATCCATGTCGGTTATCCAAACAATTGACGTCGTTTTCTATTCGTTTTGACGTCTAAAAATTATATGACGTCAGTTTATGATGTTTAATGTCGTTGTAAAAGGATACAACGTCGGCTATGTCATTTTTATTTAATTTTTAATGACTTTTATATTTTATTTAATTCCATATTAAATTCAAAACTAAATCCAAAAATAAAACTGAAAACTACCAAGCACTCATTGAAATATTGTCTCTATCCTAAAGCTTTAAAAAATATAATTTTAGAAATATTTTTTTATTGTATTTAATTACTAATATTAATAATATATTCAAAACAAAATCCGAAAAATATACCGACAAATTCTATGCACTCATTGAGACAATATCTTGCCCGTTAAGGCCTGAAAAATGTAATTTTAGTTTACATAACATAACCCTAAAGTTTATGTGATCCATTGGTGCCCATAAATTCAAAATTATGAAATCCTTATTTTAGCCTACTATTGTAGAAGACATTGTTGTAAGGAGTCCATAGCAATTTTCGGTTCATTTTTCTCATACTTGTGTATTTTTTTTTAAATTATTGTAAAATTTAGGGTTTAGGGTTTAGGGTTTAGGGTTTATTGAAACGACGCCGGTTTTCTCCCCCTGTTTTTGGTCAACTAAATAAACAAAGACTAATTGAATTCGGTCTATGACGTCGGTTATTAAATAGCGACGTACGTTATGTTTACAACGTTAGTCTTGTGTAGAAACCGCCGTCGTAAGTAAGAATTAGACATCCATGTAAGTATTGACCGTCGTCGTTGAAAAACGCGGTACTTAAAATTTTTGCCCGCGACCTAAAATTTTTAGATTTTCCCTTTTACCCTAAAATAGTTCATTCTCACTCTTCAACATAAATTTGTCTTAAAGTTTTCGCTCCCTCTCAAGCAGTTGTGATATTCTCTCAGCTCTCTCTCAATCTCCATGTAAGTACAACCCTAGTCCCTTTAACCCTAATCTCTTCTTAAATCCATAAATATTTTCGTTGGTAGCTATGGGTTCTTAATTGGTAGCTTTTGTTATATTCTCTCAGCTCTCTCTCAAAGCATTGGGTATATTCTCCCGTCGTCTGCCTCAAGCAGTTGTGATATTCTCTCAGCTCTCTCTCAATATCCATGTAAGTACAACCCTAGTCCCTTTAACCCTAATCTCTTCTTAAATCCATAAATGTTTTCGTTGGTAGCTATGAGTTCTTAATTGTTAGCTATATTAGGGTTCTTTTATGTTTTGGTGTTTGCATTCTTGTAATAATTACTCTTTGTTTGGGTTCTTTTATGTTTGTTTGGCCATGGGTTCTTGGAAAAGGAATGGGGATGGGAGATTTAAGCTGTTTTTTTTTAACTACGACGACGGTTAACGGATAAAACCATCGTCAAAATGTTTATTATACGTCGGTTGTTCATTTACTCCCGTCGTCTGCGTTTTAAGCCGCAACTGGTAGCCTAAAGACGACTGTTTCTCCATTAAACGTCGTCTTTAGGCTACCAGAACCGCGTACAAATTTCTGGGTTTGGTTATCTTAATGACGACGGTGATTATAGATGTCGTCGTCTGAATTTATATTAAACGACGATTATTTTGTAAAAACCGTCGTCTTGTTCATGTTTTATATTTTATTTTCAATTTGTTCTCTGCTATTTGAATGAGGTAGTGTTTCATTGATGGTCTTTCCACTTTAATATATATATATATATATATATATATATATATATATATATATATGATTTTATAGAGTGTGAGATGGATAAGTCATGGATGCATGCGGATAGAAGATTGAAGGCATGTGAGTTAGGGGTGGAAGGATTTTTGAATTTTGCGTCAGAAAATCTTGGAAATACAACTGAGATTCGTTGTCCATGTGTTAAATGTGGGAATATTCGATTGTTTGGGGTTGGAATTATAAGGGAACACTTATACTTTAATGGAATTGACCAAAGCTATAAGATTTGGACATGGCACGGAGAACCTTGGGAATGGACTGCCAATGCTAGTATAAATGTGGAAGAAGATGAGCAAAGTAGGTTCAGTTATGTTTCTGAAGAATTAGGGATGGATGATAATGATTTTGCTAATATTGGATCTGATCCTTATGAGTTTGCCAATGTGATTGGGGATGGCGATGAACCCTTGTACCCTGGTTGCAGTAAGTACACGAAGTTGTCGGCTTTGGTGAAGTTATATAATTTGAAAGCAAAACATGGGATGAGTGATGTTTGCTTTACAGAATTATTGATACTTCAAGGAGAATTGCTTCCGGAAGGAAATACACTACCTTCCTCTATGTACGAGGCAAAAAAGACTTTGTCTGCTTTAGAGATGAGTTATGAGAAAATCCATGCATGTCCCAATGACTGCATTTTGTATCGGAAGGAGTATGAGGATGCAACTAATTGTCTTACTTGTGGTATCTCAAGGTGGAAGGAAACCAAAGATGGGTTCTTGAAAGAGGGTGTGGCAACGAAGGTGGTGTGGTATTTTCCTCCAATTCCAAGGTTTAAAAGAATGTTTCAATCACATAAGACAGCTAAGAGTTTGACTTGGCATGCTGCAAGAAAATCAGTTGACGGTCATATGTCTCATCCAGCGGATTCCCCGTCTTGGAAACTTGTTGATGAAAAATGGCCCGACTTTGGTAATGAGCCAAGAAACTTGAGATTGGCTCTCTCATCTGATGGATTCAATCCCCACAGTTCTTTAAGTAGCAGATACAGTTGTTGGCCAGTTATGTTAGTTACATATAATCTTCCACCATGGCTATAAATGAAGCGGAAGTTCATGATGTTGACCTTACTGATTTCCGGTCCTAAATAGCCCGGAAATGATATAGACGTCTACTTAGAGCCTTTGATTGATGATTTAAAATCTCTGTGGGATGTGATTAGAGGAGTGTATGATGCCCACATAGGAGAATACTTTACACTCAGAGGTGTATTACTGTGGACAATTAATGATTTTCCTGCCTATGGAAACTTATCTGGTTGTGTCGTTAAAGGATATAAAGCTTGTCCAATATGCGGCGATGATACACCTAGTCACAGGTTGAAAAATGGCCACAAAATTTGTTACATTGGGCATAGAAAGTGGTTACCAATCAATCATCCATATAGGAGGCAACGTGCAGCTTTTAATGGGAAACCTGAATATGGCATGCCTCCCGAGCCATTAACAGGAGAAGAAGTGATGCATATGGTTGAAGATATTAATTACATATGGGGCTCGAAAAATGGGGGAAGTGTTGGTGAGAATATGGTGACAGAGTTTGTTGGAAGAAGAAATCAAAATTCTTTGATCTCGAGTATTGGAAATACCTCCCTGTGAGGCATGCCCTAGATGTTATGCACATTGAGAAGAATGTTTGCGATCGTATCATTGGTACATTGCTAGAGATCCCTGGAAAAAATAAAGATAGGATTGCTGCTCGGTTAGACTTATTGAACATGGGGGTAAAAACTGATTTGCAACCCGAGTATGGAGAAAGACGTACTCGCTTGCCTCCAGGGCCTTGGAATTTGTCAAGAACAGAGAAGAGAGCGGTTTGCAATTCTTTTTATGGTATGAAGGTTCCTGAAGGTTATTCTTCAAATATAAAAAATCTTGTATCTTTAAAAGATTCAAGACTTCTTGGCCTTAAATCTCATGATTGTCATAGCTTGATGCAACAATTGCTCCCTATGGCAATTCGTTCTATTTTGGAGAAGCCTGCAAGGTATACAATAACTCGATTGTGCTTCTTCTTCAATGCTATATGTGCAAAGACGGTAGATGTTTCCAAGCTAGATAAGTTGGAAGAAGATGTAGTAGTTACTTTGTGTTTGCTTGAGAAGTACTTTCCCCATTCATTCTTTGATATCATGGTTCATCTAGTAGTACATTTTGTCAGAGAAGTTCGTCTCTGTGGGCCAGTATATTTTAGATGGATGTATCCGTTTGAAAGATATATGAAAGTGCTAAAGGGGTATGTTCAGAATCGTAATCGTCCCGAAGGTTGCATTGCTGAGCGGTATATAGCTGAAGAAGCTGTAGTGTTTTGTACCGAGCATTTATCTGATGTTAGTACAGTTGGAGTGCCTTCAAGCTAGAAGTTGGAGTGCATTTATCTGAACCAGGCACATCTATATGTCTTGGAGAATACGGAGGAAGTCTTACCTTATATCAAGTACGTATGAGTTTAATTTTTCATATGTAGCCATTTTAAATATTATTACTCCTTATGTTTATCTTATATACAAGGGACTGTAATGCGTGATTTTTTCGTGTCAATTGTAGGAAACATATGATCCACATCAAGACCACTTATCCAAAATTTAGAAAGAGAACAAAGTGGCTACAAGATAAGCACAATAGCACTTTCATTCAATGGCTATGCTTTAAGGTATATATGTTATTGAATGACATATTGAACTTATTTTAATTTTCTTACTTTCTATATATATGTTAGATTGAATTAAGATATATGTTTAATTTGCAGGTTCAAAGTGAACTTAATGGGGAAGACAATAATGGCGTATCAGAAAATTTGAGGTGGTTAGCAGCTGGTCCAAGCATGGCAGTGCCATCATATAGGAGCTATCTTATTAATGGTGTCAAATTTAACACCAAGGCACAAGATGATGTGTGAACTGTCCAAAATAGTGGAGTTTATTTACTTGCACATACTATGCAAGTTGCTAGTGCCAAGGATAAAAACCCTATTGTCTCCAATATGGGTTTTTATGGGGTTATTCAAGAAATTTGGGACCTTGACTACCAAAAGTTTAGAATCCCAGTCTTTCGGTGTGATTGGATAGATAACACTTCGGGCCTTGTAGTCGACGAACTTGGATTTACCCTTGTAGATCTGAGTAAAATTGGACATAGGAATGACTAATTTGTTATGGCTTCTCAAGTCAAACAAGTATTTTATGTTGACGACCCAATGCATCGTGGTTGGTCGGTAGTGTTATCAATGCCTAATAGAGAATATAATGATGTTATTGGTGATAATGTGCTAGGTGATATTAGAATTGAGTGTGAGCCATTTACTAGAGGGATACCAAATGTTGAGACATTTGATGACCTAGTGGGTGAGTTTGGGAGTGAGAATTTTAGAAATGGGTGTGAAGATATATGGATTGATTGATTGTTGTAATGTATGACATTAGTTATGTAGTTAATTGTATGACATTAATTAATAGCTCTGTATATCATTTTAATTCCGATCACATTTTCATTATGCAGGCTTTGGGCACGACAAATCAAAAATTAAAAATAATGGGTTAAAGCTGAAAATACGACAGTCAAGTTACAAAAATCGCAAACAGAGACGTCTACAAAACAACCAACGTCGGGTTTTCACAACCGACGTGGAATGACAACGCAAAAATGAAATAAAAACCGCAATTTGAAAAAGAAAACACGTCAGTTAATTAAAATTAATTTCATAACGGTTAATAAATATTAACAACAACGATGGTACGTAAATAAAATAATCAACGACGAACAATAAAGAATAACACGACGGCAGAGCTCAAACCGACGAATTTACGGATATAATCAATTGATGATTAACGTCGTAAAAACATTGTTGCACGTCAGTTATAATTAAACAATTGACGTCTCGGAGAATACACACGTCAAAAAAGGTTATAAAAGAGACTTAACAAAGACTAGCCACGTCATGGAATAAATAAATCACCGACGTAGTAAGGATATAACAACGTCGAATAATTGAATTCTTGGGACATAGTAAAGTCTAACCACGACCTTCATTTTACAATAACCGACGTCAAATCTATAATTCAAGGCGTTTCCTTACTTCTTAACGATGGTTAGGCTAAAAGAAATGACGTCTCAGAGATTACACACGTCTAAGTGGCTCACAAAATAGACTTTTAAAATGCCAACCACGTCAAAGTCTATAAAGACCGACGTTGTAAATTACTAACAACGTCTTAAAATGTGACTCCTAGGCCATAGTAAATGGATTAAACATGACCGGTATTTTAATTAACCGATGTGTAATATTAAATCCACGTTGTTTATTTCTCTGTTCAAGCCGTCAAAAAAATTTCAACGTCTGTGGTGACCTAAAGGATCGTGGTTATTTCCTTTTTTACGTCAGTCCAAGTAAATATATGCCATGTTAAATCTTTAAGACGTCACTTTTTTTGACAAAAGTGACGTCTAATTTACCATGTTATATGTTTTAGACGTCATTTTTTTTTATTTAGTGAACGTAGTATTTATTAACCACGACAGTTTCTACGTTTTACACGTCGGTTTTGTTTTAATTAGAGACGTTGATGAACATATTTACGTTGGGTTTGTAGTTGTTTTTGACATTTAACATTATTTAAACGTCTGTGTTTTACTAAAACCGTCGTGTAATATAGTCGAAAGTTGTCTTTTTATGCTTTTATGTATGAAGTAGACGTCGGTTTTAGTTTTTTTTTATGACGTGTAATATATTAACGACGTCGGTTATTTTCCGTCGTTATTTTATGTGTTAAAAGACGGCGGTTGATTTCACGTCGGTTTTAAAACATGATACACGACGGTGGATTCCCATCGTCTATTTCGTTTTTTGTAGTAGTGATTGAATGAGGTAGGGAGTGATGATGTTTGGTTGGTCATGGTTGTGGATGAATTTTTTTTGTGAGATTAGGGAGTCTACAGAAGAGGAAATAGAAGAAGACTGAGTGGGAGTCATAGAATCTAGGATCGAGTGGCTTTAGCCTAGATGGGCTCTGATACCATAGAGAAAAATTAGACCAGTGAAGAAGAATTAGAACAGAGCAGATATTTGGGGAATAGCTCGATGACTACTGAATTCTATTCATGCTTGCTTTATACAATTACAGTTTGACTATTGATACAACACATATGGTAATATTAGTCCTAGAAGGTAACAAGATAACAAAGATTACAAGAGATTGATATAATTCCTGAAATCACGTATGATCAGTAGAGTGATATGAGGATAAGGAATTCAAGGCTCTGATGTCGTGGTGATTGGATGTAATATTCGCATGATTGGATGCATTATTAGTGCTGTTCTGTTCACTTCCTAACACATCCTCCAATAAGATGTTCGAAACAAGTTTCATATCGTGGTAAGAATATAAAAGAGATTTTCTATTTAAACCCCGCATTTTTCTTTGTTCACCCCAATACTTAAATCATTAAGCTGTAAGTTTTATTATTGTGTAAAAAGACAAAAAAGGTCATCCAACTCACCCCACACACCCCACCACTCTACATATTAAGTTTTAGAAGAGGATAATATGATATATCCCTTCTGATGGCAGCTATTGATCAACGATTGCACGAAGTTTACATTTTTACAGTGCAAATGCAGATTCATCTGTTTTCTCCCATCTTGTCCTGGCTTGGGCAGGATAATGATTGAATTGTTCTCATACTTTAATTTAAATATGTGGTTGAGTGCAGGGGCGGCCCTGGGGTGGTGCAAGTGGTGCCACCGCACAGGGCCTCCGATTCTTGAGGGCCCCAAAAAAAAATTTCTTTATATTGTATACATTAATATTATAGGAATTGTATATATAGTATAGCGTGCAAAACATTTACACAAGAGCGTGTCTGGTGGAGTTGGCTCCAGCGCATGTTCACTTATCGGAAGCGCCAGAGTTTGATTCTCACTGAAGTCAGTCCATTTCGCTGTTTTTATATTATTTTTGCTTTATAACCACAAACTTTACATAATTATTATAAATATAAATAAATAAAAACAGAAAGCCTTTTAATGAAAAAAGGGAAACATCGAAGCTAACAACAAGAAGAGTATATATATTCCCCAAACACTTTTTACTTCAAAACCAAAAAAACTTCATGATTTTTTCTTTCTCTTAAACTTTGATTTTCTGGTAAGTAATCATTATCATTCATCAATCTTTCTTTGGTTCTTTTTTCAATCCTTTGTCAATTTTTGTTATTCTTTCAATTTCAGGAATTTCAACACCAAAAATAGAAATTCCTAATTCCTAAATTCATAAAGACCACTCAAAATCAAATAGTTAGACTACTCTTTAATTTGTGATTGCCAATTTTTTTTTCCTATTAACCAGTGCTTATTGGAGGCAGCAAGGGACCTTATAGGGACACAAGGAGCTTATTTTTGTACCAAACATTTAAATTTATCAAATGGACACATTTAAATTTTTATGAATTTGATTTCTGATTGTCATTACATATTTATTGATGGTGACTTTTAGTTATAAAAAAATTGTTTATAACATTAAGTTATGGCAAATTTTTTATTATAGTATTTTTGTATAAGATTATGTGAGGCCCCAATTTAAGTTTCGCACAGGGCCCTCAAAATCTCAGGGACGGCCCTGGTTGAGTGACCAGTGAGAGAGTGAGGGACCTCCGGCTCTTATAGCACAGCGGTACCTCTCCTCCTTTATAAATCCACTGCAGACGTGCATTGCCATGTGTTCTTGGTCACAATTCTTTTGTTGCTTAATTAGCACACTTGAAAGACATATGAAAAAAATGTACATATCCAATAATGTAAATTATAAATTACATATCCAATAATGTACATAAATCACCCTAAACCCTAAAAAAATGTAAATTACATATCCAATAATGTACATATGAAAAATATAAATATAAATATATACGTATAAAAATATAGGTATATTATTTACCAAAATTTTTTAAAAAAAATTAGGTCAGTTACTTTGTAATTGAAATTTTTGTACATTTTTCATAAATTAAAAATAGGTACACAATAATTTATAGAAAATAGGTGCTTTGTATAATTGAAATTTATGCACATTTTTTATAAATTAAAAATAGGTACATTATTTAGAAGAAAAAATAAGTTCATTATACTAGGTAAATTGTTTTACTAAGTATACATTATTAGAGAAAAAAAAATAGGTACATTATTTAGAAAAAACAATAGATACAAAATTTAGCAAAAAAAATAGGTTCATTATACTAGGCACATTATTAGAGAAAAAAAAAGGTACATTATTTAGAGAAAACAATAGATACAAAATTTAGCAAAGAAATAGGTTCATTATACTAGGTAAATTGTTTTACTTGGTACATTATTAGAGAAAAAAAATAGGTACATTATTTAGAGAAAAAAAAATAGATGCAAAATTTAGCAAAAAGATAGGCTCATTATACTAGGTAAATTGTTTTACTAGGTACATTATTAGAGAGAAAAAAATAGATACATTATTTGGTGAGAAAAAATAGGTTCATTTAAAAAAAAATTTGTTTTCATAAAACAAACAATAAAAAGATGATCAAATTATTTTTCATAAAACAAGTAATAGGTGCTTTATTTAGAGAAAAAAATAGGTTCATTTAAAAAAAATGTTTTTCAAAAAATAAAAAATAAATGGATTATCAAATTATTTTTCAACATAATTAAAATGTACACTATTATTCATTAAACTATAATAAAATAGATTACTAGTCGTATAATTCATAAAAGGAAAACAACATTAATTCCTAAATTTAATATTGAATTTAAATTACTAATACATTAAATATATTACTAGTCGTAATTTATAAAAAGAAAACAACATTAATTCAAAAATAGATTACAAGTCGAAAAATGGATTACTAATACGTTAATGTTGAATTTAATATTTAATTTCAAATAAGTTTCTAAATTAATTCCTACATCCATTACAACCATTTGAAAATCTTTCCAAATTCAACATGTGTCATTAGTTACACCTCCCATAACACATTAAGTTATAAATAGGGATAGTTTTGGAATCCAAAAAATACAATAAATAAGATTTTAAGTTATATTAGGTAACTTACTTAGTTGGATCCTAGTCATCGGGTATTATTTGAAAAAATTGGGTATTTTAAATAGAAAACTAAAGGAAAGGGTTTTAGGTGATTTAAAATGAATTTTATGGGTCTAAGCTCAATTTACCAAAAAAAAAAAGACATTTTATGTTATCAAGCAAGATATGATAGTGGTCCACCTGTGGTGCTTTTTTTCTTTTCACTTATGTTATTTGTAACTTACAAAGGAGTGGGAACTCTTCAATATAAATCAATGAACCATATTGTGAAAATTATGACATTGTTGGTGGCCATCCCTGCCTTGTGGATTGGTCTCTTACAGGCATCAATTATACCAGTTGAACATAAAGAGGCCAGAGGTGTTTCTCCTCCATCCAGTTGCACATAAAGATGTTGTAGGATGCAGGACTGGGGCTCTGAACCACAGGATGCACTGAGGTCTGTGCATCATGTGGTCCTAGTACCCACCTTCGTGTATGTGAGACTGGATGTAGGGAAAAGATTTCTGAGAGAGAATACTTCATCACTAAAGAAGAATAAAGGCCAAAGTTGATTTTCTTTGTTCTTTTTCTTTTGCTCCTCATCATGAACCCATGTTCATATTTGATCTAATTGATCGGAAAAGGACAAAGCAACCAGGCAAGGTGAAACATAGCCTTGCTTTAATTGCCAAAATAATCTTCTCTTTTTCTTTAAGGTGCTACATTTTTTCTTAGCTACCTATGCCTCTAGGTAGGTAAATTAATATACAACAAACAAAGATAAATCCTTTATCAAAAAAATAAAAATACTATGGGTAAATAATTTACCTATATGCATTTATAGGTATATAGTAATAATTTGCCTATATTTTCTATGGGTAAATAAGGGTAAATAATGTACCTACTGAATATGTAATTTACAGATTTTTTTTTTTTGGGGTTACAATTTTAGGGGGCGATATGTTAGAGAGAATGGCAACCAAAAGAAATGGGGTGACTGATATGCTATTCATGGGGAATATTAATTACAATTATGGCAGTTAATGAAATGTTTAAAATAAATTATAAATAAAATATGAAGTTTGGTGGCAACGATGTAAAAACATGGGAATACTATGACCTCTTATATCCTACTGGTCATTTAAATTTGAAATTGAATTTTACACATAGATTTATAGAGTGATAGGTATATAACTAGGAAACCAATGCTGCTGGTGAGGCTCATGATAAGCTTAATATACTTTCTCCAGTGTTGCTACAATGGAATAAGGATGTTTTTGGTCAGCTCATTCACAGGAAAAGGAATATATCGGCTAGACTGCGAGGTATTGAATCTGCTTTGTGTAGGCATTATTGCCATTCTCTCATTGTTTTAGAGAAAGATCTTCAAATGGAATATGATGCAATACTTGATCAAGAGGATATTCTGTGGAGACAAAAATTCAGAATCTCTTGGCTCCAAAATGGTGACAGAAATACTAAATTTTTTCATCTCACTACTCTGGTGAGAAGAAGGAGAAATTGAGTGGAAAGGCTTAAAGATGATACTGGAAATTGGGTGACGGAAACATATGGTTTAAGGAAGCTAGCTGTGGGCTATTTCCAAGCTTTATTTGACAATAAGGAATTGCATGAGTTCTCGGGCTCTCTTCCTAAATTGTTTCCCCAAATTGACCACAACTTAATTATTGAGGCGTGCACTGATGTCTCTCCTGAAGATGTTAAAGAAGCGATGTTCAATATTGGACCCCTTAAATCCCCCGGGCCTGATGGCTTTCCAGCTATATTTTTTCACAATTGTTGGAATATTGTGAAAGAAGATGTCACACAATTGGTGATAAGGTGCTTTCGTACTGGTTCTATTCCTGAGGGGCTGAATTCTACATTGATAACTTTGATACCTAAAGTTCCATGTCCTCAAACCATGATGCAGTTTCGGCCTATTAGTCTTTGCAATTCTCTTTATAAGGTTGTCTCAAAGATTATTGTCAGCAAATAGAGGCCCCTTCTTTGTCATCTTATTAGCCCAAACCAAGTGAGCTTTGTGCCTGGGAGGCAAATTTCTGAGAACATCTTCATTGCCCAAGAAGTTCTGCATCTGTTCCGAAGAGCTAAAGGGAAAAAAGGTTTTATTGCTTGGAAAATTGATCTATCTAAAGCGTATGATAGACTTAGTTGGGATTTCATTGAGAAAACTGTTCAAGAAATTGGAGTTGGTGGGCATTCCTTGCAACTAATCATGAGCTGTGTGACTTCCGTGGAGTACAAAGTTATTATGAATGGTGAGATGATTGAGACCTTTTATCCAAAGCGTGGGCTGAGACAAGGTGACCCCCTTTCTCCTTACCTATTTGTTCTATGCATGGAAAAACTTAGCCATATTATCTCCTCTAGAGTTTTTAGTAAAGATTGGAGGCCTGTGAGGGCTGCTAATGTTGGAAAATTGGCTCACATAAAGGATACTAAGCTTTGGATCAGCGACCGGTCGCAAGACATTTGTGACCGATCATTTTTACACAGATTCGAAGTCTGAAGCAAAGTCGACGAGCGACCGGTCGCCAGCTCTTTACGACTGGTCGTTTTTGCACAAAATCGAAAAGCTGGAGAAATGGTATCCGCGACTGGTCGCTCCAGTCGTGCTGTGTTGTTTTCCTACGTGTTTTCAACTACTTTTTCGAGGGCTATCGCTTTCCACAAGATTGCAGAGGCTTAATGGGTCACTTCTGAGTTAAAAGAAGGTTGACTACCTGCTGGATAGTTGGGAGAGCACTAATTGCCAATTGGTTTACTTGCTTCAAAGGATTCACTCTCCATTTTCTGGTTTAAGTGGGAGGTGGCTGAGTGGGATTTTATTTACCTACTTGATCTGATATTTAGTCTAAGTGGGTGACTAAAGAAGGAACGTGGAGGACAAAGATGATGATTTATCTTATGTCCATTGGTCTGTGTAGGTAATGGGGAATGAAGCAAGATATCATAAGATGAGAAAACAAGTTGAATATATGTAGTGGCAGAAGCTGGAAACTTAGTTGAAGTTTTCAGTGAGTTAAAAAAACCAAGGGGAGAGCAAGAGAGTTCTCTAAGTGTATCAAGGTGTTGAGCAAGGGTGTGAGAGAAACAGATTGTGAGGGTAGTGTTCTAAGGGTGTTTCCTTTGTAAACCAAAGTTGTAACCTATCTTCATTAATGAAATTTCTCTCAAGATGATCACCAAAGAGGATGTAGGCAAATTACTGAACCTCTATAAACACTTGTGTCATTTGTGTTTGGTTAAATTTATGTGTGTGTGTGTAAGACTCATCCATCATTGAGTTCTTTGTCCAAAGTCCATCAACAACAAGATCTTTAAGGGCAGTGAGTTAGTCATTAATTCACAACAAGTGGTATCAGAGCTGTGTTGGCAGCTGGAGCTAGTTCTTCTCTTGGAGTGCTAGTGTGTTGAAGATGGCAAGTGACCAAGAAGCTGAGAGTGGTAGCAGTTCACAGAATCTGAAGCAACCACAGGCAGCAAGTATGAAGGTGGAGTTAAAGCCTTTCACAGGCAAGGAGAACTTCACTCTTTGGCAACGAAGGATGAAGTCAGCTCTTACACAACAACATCTCCATGTTGTGTTGGTTGGCAAGGAAAAGAAGCCAACAAGCATGACAGATGAAGAGTGGGGTGTACTCGACGAGCTAACCAGAGGAGCCATCGAAAACTATCTCTCCGATGAGGTGCTCATCAACGTGATAAAGGATACAGCGAAGCAAACGTGGGAGAAGCTCGAAGAGATGTTTGCATGGAAGTCGTTGTCCAACAAACTCTTCCTCAAGGAAGAACTCCTGAATCTTAAGATGGAGGAGGGAGGAAATCTAATGGAACATTTAAGTAGTTTCAATAGATGTGTTGCTGACTTGCAGAGAATGGATGTTAATTATAGTCCGGAGTATAAGGCTCTTATGTTATTGACATCCTTACCTCTGTCCTATAAACACTTTCGAACCACTCTTATGTTCGGGAAGGTTACTCTTGATTTTGAGCCAGTGGTGCAAGACATCATGACACACCATAGGATGACTCAACGTTCGGGAGAAAACTCTCAAGGTGAAGGTCTAGTTGCAAAGACTGGAGAGAGAGGTTGTTCAAAGAGGCGTGAAGGCAAGAAAAGCAGCAGAGGAAGGTCCAAATCCAAGGCAAAGAAAGGTTGTTTCGAGTGTGGGTCAAAGGAACACTGGAAAAGAAATTGCCCCATATGGAAGGAGAAGAAGAACAAAGGGAAGAATGCAGCAAATACAGCTGAGGATGTCACAGAAAGTGATGGTGAGCTTTTGTGTGTTAATAGCAATGTTAAAACAAATGCATTGGCTAATTCTTCAAGGTGTTCCTCTTCTGATTGGATTTTGGATTCTGGGTGCTCATATCACATGTGCTCAAACAAGGAGTGGTTTGACACTTATGAGAAAGAAGATAGTAATGAAGTGATGATGGGGGATGGCTCAATGTGTAGAGTCAAAGGCACCGGTACAATCAAGGTGAAGATGCATGATGGGGCTGTTAGGACGCTTGGAATGGTAAGGCATATTCCAAAGTTGCGTAAGAATCTCATTTCCCTTGGAACTCTTAATAAGAATGGTTATTCATTCAAAGCAAATGGAGGGAAACTCATAATCTCAAAAGGTTCACTTGTGATTATGAAGGGAGAAATTCAACCTAACTGTCTATATAGGTTGTGTGGTACAACAATCACAGGTGGAGCAGCTGTATCTACAAGCAAGGACTCGAAAGATGAAACTCAGCTTTGGCATTTGAGGCTGGGGCATATGAGTGAGAGGGGCATGCAGGAACTACACAACAGAAAGTTGTTGAAAGGTGTTCAAAGTTGCAAGCTGGAGTTCTGCAGATTTTGTACCATGGGAAAGCAATCAAAAATAGCTTTCAAG
Source organism: Prunus kanzakura (assembly GCA_020521455.1). NCBI lineage: Eukaryota > Viridiplantae > Streptophyta > Magnoliopsida > Rosales > Rosaceae > Prunus > Prunus kanzakura. The sequence continues at coordinate 45,107 of BPUM01001066.1, forward strand.
CAGTGAAACAAAGATGAAGAAAGCACAGGTGTGCTAGATTATATTCACACAGATGTATGGGGGCCATCACCGGTTAAATCGAAGGGTGGAGCTCGCTATTTCGTGACTTTCTTGGATGATTTTTCCAGGAAGGTTTGGGTCTACTTCATGAAGGAGAAATCTGAGGTCTTCACCAAATTCAAAGAGTGGAAGGCAGAAGTAGAGAACCTAACCGGAAGAAAGATCAAGATCCTCTTGCAGGAGTGAAGGCATTAAAAGGCACTTTACCGTGAAGAAGACACCCCAACAAAATGGAGCTGCGGAGAGGATGAACCGAACTCTCATGGAACGTGAGAGATGTATGAGAATTCATGCAGGGTTGCCCGAATCTTTTTGGGCGGAGACAGTTAACCACACTGCCTATTTGGTTAACCGATCGCCTTCAAGAAATCTTGAGTTCAAATGTGCAGAGGAGGTATGGTCTAATAAGTCAATTGATTATTCAAATCTTAAGGTGTTTGAACGCAGTGCATATACAGTTATTCCTAGTGATGAAAGATCCAAGTTGAAGCCAAAGTCTCTTGAATGCATTTTCATCGGATTTAAGAGCGGTGTGAAGGGCTACAAGCTGTGGGATCTAATGAATCACAAGAAAATACTCAGCAGAGATGTTGTGTTTGATGAGAAGACCATACCTATGAACAAAGTCAAGAATTCAGAGGCAAAGGAGGATGTTGTTAAGAAAGAAACAACCATTGAAGTTCCACTCATGAAGGTGTCAAGGAAAACTTCACGGAAACAGCCAACTGAAGACGTTCAGGAGGAGGTGTAGTCTGGCATTGAAGAGGAAGAAGCTGGGCAACATCAACAACAAACTCAAGAAGAAGAAGAGGCTCAAGAACAGGTGGAGCCATCATCTATAGCTTGGTCCAGGCCTAGGAGAACCATCAAACCACCTCAAAGGTTTGGATGGGATATGGATGCAGTTCACTATGCCCTTAATGCTAGTGAAGAAGAACCAACCACGTTCCAAGAGGCTGTTGAGAACAAGGAACGGGAAAGTTGGATGGAAGCTATGATGCAAGAGATGAAATCTCTACACCAAAACTCAGTTTGGGAGTTAGTTCCTAAACCCAAAGGTCGCAAGGTTATTGGCTGCAAATGGGTGTTTAGGAAGAAAGAAGAAATGCATGAGAAGGGTGCCACCATATTCAAAGCTCGGTTGGTGGCCAAAGGATTCTTGCAAAAGGAGGGAGTTGATTATGATGAAATCTTCTCTCCGGTGGTTAAACATACTACTCTCCATAGTAGCACAAGAGGACATGGAGGTGGAGCAAATGGATGTGAAGACTGCTTTCCTCCATGGGGAATTGGAGGAAGACATCTACATGAGCCAACCTCAAGGGTTCATTGAAGCAGGGAAGGAAAATCTGGTTTGCAGGTTGAAGAAGTCTTTATATGGGCTGAAGCAATCTCCAAGACAGTGGAACAAATGCTTCGATTCTTACATGATGAAGTCTTTATATCATCCTTCTGCTTCTTTATGTTGATGACATGCTAATTGCATGTAAAGACATGTCAAAAATCCAGAATTTGAAGACATTGCTTGGAAGGGAGTTTGACATGAAGGATTTTGGTGCTGCACAAAAGATCCTAGGAATGGAGATAAGGAGAGACAGAAATGTAGGCAAGCTATGGCTGTCACAAAGCAAGTACATTTCCAAGGTACTTGAAAAGTTCAATATGATGGATTGCAAGCCGGTGTCTACTCCTTTGGCAGAGCATTTTAAGTTAAGTGCGAAGGAATGTCCTTCTACGGATGTGGAGAAGGAGGAAATGAGTAAAGTTCCATATGCAAGCTTGGTAGGGTGTCTCATGTATGCAATGGTGAAATTGCTAAAATGTGTGGCTCTCATCTCTCCCCCGACCTGGGTAAGTATCTTGGAGTTCCTCTTGTTCAAGGTAGAATTTCTAGAAATACTTATAAGGAAGTTGTTGATAAGGTCCAAACTCGACTTTCCTCGTGGAAGAGTAATCTCCTCTCATTGGCTGGTAAACTCACACTATTTCAGTCAGTCACTTCTACCATCCCTTATTACACGATGCAAACTGTTAGGCTTCCTACTTCTGTTTGTGCAGACCTAGACAAGGCTAACAGGAACTTCCTCTGGGGTAGTACTATGACTGCTCGTAAGGTGCATCTGGTGAACTGGAATATTGTGTGTAAGCCAAAAAGGCTTGGAGGGCTTGGGATTAAAAGGTCTACCTCAATGAACCAAGCGTTGCTTGCCAAGGCTAGCTGGAGAATTACCAATAACCATGATGGGCTTTGGGCTAACATGATGAGAAAGAAATATTTAAAGGGGACTACGTCCTTTGATAACTATAATGTGAACTCTATTTGTGCATCCAGCACCTGGAAGGGCATTCTATTTGGTGCTGAAATCCTTAGTGCGGGCAGGAAGTGGAGAGTGGGAAATGGGAATAGAATTAATTTTTGGACAGATCCTTGGGTTTTGGATGGCATCCTAATTGACTCTACGCCTCTCAGTAATGAGGAGATTGATGTCCATGAAGTGGTTGCCAATTATTTTACCCAATCTGGTTGGAATATTCCCAAACTCCTTGAAGTGTTACATGTTGATGTGGTCCAGAAAATTATTAGCACTCCTGCTGACTTTGATGGTTCTTCTCCTGACACACTTGTTTGGGGTCCTAGTTCCAATGGGGAGTTCACAGTTAAATCTGCTTATAATATTTGCTCCAGCTTGTCTCAAGGAGATGATGTTAGCTGGTATTTTATTTGGAAGCTTGAGATTCCTCCCAAACTAAAAGTGTTTCTGTGGCTATTATCCCAAAATAAAATTCTGACCAATGTACAGAGAACAAGAAGGAAAATGACAAATAATTCAGCTTGTCCGTTTTGTCATTGCCATATGGAATCGCTTCAGCATGTGTTCATCCGTTGTCCTCGAGCTCAAGCAATATGGAACACCTTCTCCTTACCTGATTGTGTTAAGGTATCCTTTTCTACTGACTTTAATTGTTGGTTGCGTTTAAACCTGAAAGCTGCTTTTGTTAATTCTTTCAACTTGAGATGGTGTAATATTTTTGCGACTGGTTGCTGGTTTATATGGAAATGGAGATGCTGCTCTGTCTTTGACTCTTCCTTCCACTATCCTGATCTACCCAATGAATGGATTTTGAGGTTTCTTGTGGAATGGGACATTGCTAATAAAAAGGGTGGGTTCCATAGACTCAAGCTGCAAACTTTGCTGGCGTGGAAGCCTCCCCCTGTTTCTACCATGAAACTGAATATTGATGGGTCTAGAATTGATTCTAGTGGCGCTATTGCTGCTGGGGGCCTTATTCGTAATTCTGTTGGTGAGTGGGTAGTAAGTTTTTCTGCTAATTTGGGTCATGGGGAGATTTTGGTGGCTGAACTTTGGGCGTTGTATCATGGTCTCAAAGTTTGCAAGTGACAAAGCTTATTGTTGAAACTGATTCTACTCTTGTTTTGCATCTTTTGAATGCTAAGTGTGTTGAAATTGGCCCAAATTAATGTTTTCTGCTTTTGCCTTGTGTCGACCAACTTTGGTGTAGCCGAAAGTTGTGTTTTGTTGATAGAGTTATTTATTAACAATTGGACAAAGGAAAGAGGAAACATGCAGCAAATCACGTGGCCAAAGGAAGAGAAAAATGGGAAGCCACAATTGTTGAAAGTTGGTGGCCAATGATATTGCATGGATTAATTATGTCTTTAGTGGGAGACAAAGCATGGTGCAATGATGAAGAATTTTTTCTTTCTTTGGCTGACCATAACGTGGGTTTGGTATGTGGTCATTAATTATAAAGTGGGTTGGCAGGTGGTCATTAATTGAAGGTGGCTGGTTGGCTTTTGGAAAGTGTGAATGGCTTCCTTTTCAAATGCTGGTAGTTGTGCACTTTCGGCATATTAATGCTCATTGTCTTGCGGAGCAATTTGGGAGAGCTTGACCATATCTTTTGGCTATAAAGGAGGGCAGTGTGCCGCACCAAATGCATGGGTGTGGGCAGTGTGCCTCACCATCTTGGTGGTGCCGTTTGCACCATGTGAGAGAGAGAGAGATAAAGGAGCTGCTGCTCCTCTTTGTTGTGGCTGCACATTTGAAGACAGTTTCCTTGTCTGATCAGTGAGAGAAAAATCCATTTCTCTACTGGTCTTTGGGTGTGGCACTATTTGTTCTCTCCCTTTTGGTATCGGTGTGTGAGTGACTTGGGTGTATTTGGGATTTGGGTTGTGAGAGTTAAACTCTGTAATTCCTAGGATAGGTGAGAGGGTTAATCTCCTTTGGTTGTAATCTCTTTTGGGATACTAGTGGAATTTCTCGCTGTCTTCGAACTGAATGTAGGCTACACACGGGCCGAACCAGTATAAATCCTTGTGTCGTTTGGATTTCTGTATTTCATATTTTTCTCTTGTTGTCTCAACGGTTTCATATCAACCGCCCCAGTGCAATCTGCTTCCGCTGCGCACAACAAAGTGGGAGCCATATCACCCCCTCCTTACTTTGCTAAACATGTTCAGACACTGGCGGATTCAGGAATTTTTCAGAGAAGGGGCAATGTTTAATAGACTAATTGATCATTGTTTATATAGTATATAAATTCATGTCAGTTAAACAATTACTCTACCAAAATTCATATCAAATCGTCAATTAATATAATCAAAATCAAGATCAATTAATCCAAAAAAAATGCATATCAAATTATCAATTAAACAAACAATCATAACTGATTCTTTCTCGAGTTTGCTATTGATCATACGATTATAGAGGGAGGCAAATAAGAAAAGAAAAAAATAATTTAATTTAACAGAAATTGTTTATAAAAAAACGAGAAGAAGAAAAAAGAAACAAGTAGTCAATAGCATATTGATCAACCACTTAGACAACATCATATTGATTTTGGTTAGAGAATATATAATATAAAAGACTTTCAACGGAAATTAAAACCAAGAAGCCTGATTTAGTTTATTCGCCGTGCATGTTTCCTTTTTTTTATTTTTTATTTCAACCTGGTCCAAAACGCTCTTTTTGGCCAGGAAATTTTAAAAACAAACCGCAATAAACAGAAAGCCTCTTTGAGGCAATACAGCAAGCACATGGTGGACGCACCAGCGGAGCTGCAGAGGGGCATATTTCTTCATCTACAATGGCTTTTCCGGCGAGGGGAGGTGCAGCTGCACCTCCTTGCGCCTCTGTAGATCCGCCACTGTGTGCAGAGTCTGTTGGAAGAGTTCCTGGGACTGCAGCATCTTTCATGTTTTCAGGGAGGTTAACTTTGCTGCTGACTCTCTGGCTAAGATGGGGCATGAGATGGAATTGGGTATTCATTGCTTTGTTTTGCCTCCTGGTGGTATTACTGGTGTCCTCCAAGAAGACAGGGATGGCCTTTTAAGGTCTAGGTTGAATTATGTTTAGTTGTTGTTTGGGCTTAGCCCTCTTTGTTACAAAAAAAAAAAAAAAAATTGCAGGGACCTATATTAGACAAGCCCTTTTTAAAATGCTAAAAGTGAAAACTCTTCTTCTTCCACGTGCAGCCGCTTGGAGACTACACAGCAGCGCTTCTCCGCCTCGTCACGCCTTGCAACGCCTCATCAACAATGGTAAATAAATTAGGCTGGTCAAGCAAGACGACGCTCTCTGTTAAAGCATCCATGACCTCAGAGTACCATTGTCCTTCAATTCGAAGTTTCTTAACTTGCTTGGTCTCAGGGTTCACAGACCGATATTCACCATCGTCATCCATAATTCTGAGCACAACTTCTTCACCACTTTTTCTACAACCAATCAGTCTAGAAACGCCTAGATCCAGATCCAGGCATATTGCAAATAGTTTAGCCCATGATTTGGCCACACCATACTCTTCCATCACCCACATGTGAATGTGAAGAAGGCAACCCCAACCAACACTTCCTTTCCGCTCCCGAGAGGTTTCATAATATGCAAGGGACTCTCTGTACCTTGAAACCATGAAATGTCCTTGAGCAAGATGGTTAATTGTTTGTGCTGAAGCTTCTGGTGGTATGGCTATCTTGCCGAATACTTCATCGGATATATCAAATGACAGAAGGGAAACGTTCCCGGTGTGCGCTCTGGCTTGAGTCCAATGCAGAGCACCATTGACAAAAGCAGGCGGATTACTAACAAAAAAGCGCCGGGGCCGGAGCATAATGTCACTTTCCTCAGGATCAGCAGCAGTATTGAGTGTCTTCCAAGAGCCCTTGGCTAACGACCAGATCTCATATTGACATGAGATAAATTTGTTTCCTCGAAAAGAAGACACTCTTCGTAAGACCTTATAGTCATTGGCACGCCTGTCGTAGCCAAAGCCACAGCTTGCTTGTAGATCATCATATTCATGACAAAAGGTAACCCCAGACTTGGGCAAAACCACAAACTTTCTGATGCTAGGGTTCCAAAGTAATGTGGTAAAGTCAATGTCTTCCGCAGCAAGGCACACGAGCCCCTTACAAGTTCCGACAAACTTGGATGGCCACCCTAGGCCTTCGTCGTAAACGTCGTACGGATTGTCAAGATTGGTATACTCGCTAAGCGTAGATGATGCACGGCCATCATCGTTGTCGTCATCCTTGTACAATGAGTACATCCAGGGCCGTCCCTGAGATTTTGAGGGCCCTGTGCGAAACTTAAATTGGGGCCTCACATAATCTTATACAAAAATACTATAATAAAAAATTTACCATAACTTAATGTTATAAACAATTTTTTTATAACTAAAAGTCACCATCAATAAATATGTAATGACAATCAGAAATCAAATTCATAAAAATTTAAATGTGTCCATTTGATAAATTTAAATGTTTTGTACAAAAATAAGCTCTTTGTGCCCCTATAAGGTCCCTTGCTGCCTCCAATAAGCAATCTCTGGTTAATAGGAAAAAAAAATTGGCAATCATAAATTAAAGAATAGTCTAACTATTTGATTTTGAGTGGTCTTTATGAATTTAGGAATTAGGAATTTCTCTTTTTAGTGTTGAAATTCCTGAAATTGAAAGAATAACAAAAATTGGCAAAAGATTGAAAAAAGAACCAAAGAAAGATTGATGAATGATAATGATTACTTACTAGAAAATCAGAGTTTAAGAGAAAGAAAAAACCATGAAGTTTTTTTGGTTTTGAAGTAAAAAGTGTTTGTGGAATATATATACTCTTCTTGTTGTTAGCTTCGATATTTCCCTTTTTTTTAAATTAAAAGGCTTTCTGTTTTTTTTATTTATATTTATAATAATTATGTAAAGTTTGTGGTTATAAAGCAAAAATAATATAAAAACAGCGAATAGACTGACTTCCGCGAGAATCGAACTCTAGCGCTTCCAATAAGTGAACATGCGCTGGAGCCAAATCCACCAGACACGCTCTTGTGTAAATGTTTTGCACGCTATGCTATATATACAATTCCTATAATATTAATATATACAATATAAAGATTTTTTTTTTGGGGCCCTCAAGAATCGGAGGCCCTGTGCGGTGGCGCCACTTGCACCACCCCAGGGCCGCCCCTGAGTACATCCCATATTCAGGGTCGTGAAGGAGGAGTTGAACGTCTTCGTTTTGAATGAGATGATGGGTGATGAAGGTAGAGCTTTTGATCATACAATTCCATGACTTACACACTGCCGTGAACCGAAGTAGAGATTTGACAGGTAACCTTAGCAAGATTTCGTATATGATATCTTCAGTAACCTTGTCCCCTATTTTTGCTTCCATCAATTTATGCTTATATATTTATTATTCTCCAATTTGGAGCTATTTATAGGGAAGTACAACCCTAAATACAATAGGAAATATCTCTAAATTACAATTGGAAATATATCTCAATTACAATAGGAATAAATAAATTGGTATGTAACCAAAAACCTATTATAGTAAGGAACCAAAATTCTAACTAAATAAGGAACCAAAAATCCTAACCAAGTAAGGACTCCCCAAGAAATTATTTCAATAAAAGTTACCTAAAACTTTTGCTCCAAAGAGGCCATGGAAGAATTATGCAAAAGACATGACGGCTGTGAGTTTGGTTGGTATATTTGGCTGAGCAATATTTTGATGCAAGCAAAGACTTATTTATTTATAGAAAATTAAGGATATGGACTTTTTTTTGCCAATTTCCCCCTTGCCGTCTAAATCCTCAACATTTCATCCAATTTGCCGTTAAATATGAGGGCAAATTGGTCATTTCCATGTTAAAATAAAATAAAATAATTTGAAATTTGAAATAATAATCAATAATGATAGAAATAAAGTTTTTATTTAAAAAAAATAGAGAGTAGAGAGAATGTCATCCTCAAACCAAGGAGTATTCTCTCTCATTTACTTAAGAGTAGAGATTTCTTGTTGTACATTCATTTGCTTCCATGACTCTATTAAGAATCCTGATGAGCACCATTAAGCTATGCCTAATTCAACATGACCGTATAGTGCCCTCAAAGATTATCAACATAGCCACAAAACATCTATGATGCCTCAGGTCTAAGAATTAGTTTGCAGCATTGCAATTTATGAGTTCCAGCTTGACATGTGAGTGAAGACTTCCATGCTGTAACTCATGTGTTGGATCACGTTCAGTGTATTTGTTCTTCTTCAAGCACCTACACACAGATCGATGTATCTCCACACTTAATGACTTAAGACCTTGCCATTCCCTACATATAGAGATGATACTGTGTGTACTGGTCTTTACGGAATATTGACGCCCAATCAATATTCCTATGACCAACAACATATTCAGGATTTAGGGATGATGAGAAGTCTCCATATATGCAATCTCATTACATAGCTGTCATATCCACTTGTGTATTCCTGTCAATTAGGTACAACTTCATGGGGCAAATCACCAGTTAACCCAATAATTATTAGTCTTGAATGTTGGAAGGGCAAACAACGATAGCAATTATCGAGACCACGCATCTACTTTCTTGCTGAAAGAAATGTATAATACACTGGACGATTTTCTTTTTTTCTATATGAATTTACTTTTTTTTTTTTTTGCCTATACATATGGGTAAGATAAAAAAAAAATTGTGCCCCTCACACAATTGGGCCAGGGGCTGTTGCCCTGCTAGCCCTAAGGCCAATCCTGCTTGGCAAGCGAGTCATTGAACACTACTGTACTTGAGACTGACCAATTGAACCAATTGTAGAGAAGGTCTTTTCGTCAACCACTAGTGAAACAACTAACAAACCAAAGCAAAGTTAACAGCGAAAACACAAGAGCAAATCCTAAGACATAGGGCACACAACAGAACACTGTATAACACAAAAATCCTGTGAACACGGCAGAAGGTAAGGAAAAACCAAAAATAGGGTAAGGCAAAGCAAAGACAAGGCAAAACCAAACCCTAAAAAATAGGGTAAGAATTCGAAACGACTTGAGCCATGACACCATTTTGAAGATGCGCTGCAAGTCTGAAGGTGGAGATCTGGGTAACCATTGGGTTGTAAATGGACAGCCTTTTACTATTAGCTTCTACGGTAACAAATGTGTAATGATTTTCCTCTTTTTTGTTTTGCCTTGAATAAACAATTTAAAAAAATTAAATTGGAAATGCAAGAAAATATATTTAAAAAATGACATTAAATTGAATAAAACAGCAATTATAAAATTTTTACCTCGTCGGCAAGATTTTGACCGCTTTGAATGTTTCTCCACGACCCTCCGGCTTCAATGGAAAAGGGCATTTGTATTTTTACACAAATAAAATTTAGTAGAAGAAAATTTGTTGTGGAAAGTAAATAATATTGAAAGGAGAAGAATTTGTATGAAGATTTGATGTGGAAAGTGAATAATATTGGTAGGTATTTATAGAGAAAAAAAAAATCATAATTTTTGGGAATTTTTTACAAATTTTTTAGATTTTGTTTTTCAATATTTTTCGCTAAAAAATTGAAAGCTGTTGGATTGGACCACAAACCCTGGATCAAACCCTCCAGGAGTCACCACGTGGCTACACAAGTTTTTTAAAATTTTGTTAAACTTTGGTGCATGTAATTCACGCGCCAACGGTAAAAAAAAAAAAATCAAATTATTACGCTAACGCCAGTGATGACGTAAGCTTCCTGAAGGCAGCACCTCCGTGGGCTTGCCCGAGTTCTACGCCTTGCCCGGGCTTGCTATTTCCCGCTGGAACGTCCTCACAGGACCTAGGCCCTCTCCTGGCCGGGTTGGATCCTTGCAATGGAAGTGCTCTTATAACCATTATTTGTGCTCACAAATCCTATTGGCTGGCAGCCAACTCTTGGGCCCATCGGAAGATCGACTTGCTGAACTACTGGGCCTCAACAATTAGGCCCATTAACACAGTCACTCATTGATAAAATTGAGTGCTTCTATAGTGAGGGGAAAGTTATAAGGGTTGTTTTTGAGGGGTATGTAAGAGCCGCTGGATTTCATCCAACGGTGAGTTTTTAAAAGAGGGTGCATGTAGAACCAGGTTGAAATTTGACCCATTGGAAACCCAACTTCAGTTGAAGATATTTCCCTCTCTGTGAAAAATTCAAGAACACAATCCTCTGTTTTTGAATGTAACGCAAACCCACAATTAGAAAGATCCAAAGCTCCCAAACCCTATAGTCGCTCCATTGTTATCAGCTCCTTGGGAGGCCTGCGATCTATGGCATCCTCAGTATGACGATTAATGGCTCTTACCTAGCTATTGCCCTGTTTTGATTCTATGGCTCAAGTGAAAACCCCTTCTCTTTTTCGTTCAACACACGAGATTCCAGATGAAAGCAAAGTAGCATATCTCTTTCTGTAGCTAGACGCCGCAGCAGCATTTGTTCCTCGATTGTGGTAGAGATGGAGTCTCCACTACCAAAGAGTTTTCTCTAATGTCCACCACATTCTCTTAAGCTGACTGACTTCGGAGCTCCCGCTTGAGTTTGAGAGGTAAGTTCACTGTTGCTGGATTGATTTTATTGGGTTTGGTTAGTTTTTTGTGAGGGTGGGAAATTCGTCATTTGTGGCATCAATAATGCGTCATTTCCTTATGAATATTCAATATATTTAGTTGATTGTTTTTGGTGGGGGTGGGAAATTATGAAATGTAGGTAAAAGATCCTAAACTTAGGCTTAATGGCATTAGGAGTAAGCATTTGGAGAGGATATTGGGAGAAGTTCTGTAATTGTTGGTTTGAATTACATTTGTGTTCTTAGTTGAACATGTTGGTTCTAATGTTATTTTTTCCAAATTATTGCACAAGAGATGACGTAACTATTATTAAATTTTGTGTAATAATGGCTCTTACAAACAAGCTAGACTATGTGTCTTTTTTGTGTCAATTTGGGCAATGTTTTGTGTAAGTGGAATGCATTGATATGTTGTAATGCAGTAATGATTGATTAATGAATTAATATTTGCTATGCGGTGATATAGAAGTAGTTCAAAAATATATGTGAGTAAAATGTCTGGGGGCTCAGAGAGTGATGACTGTGTAACAGCTAATGAGATGGTTTACATTCCTGAAGTAAGAAATGAGGAAACACCAGCGGTTGGGATGAAGTTCGACTCGCTTGACCTCATTTATAATTTCTATAATAGATATGCATTCTTGGCTGGCTTTGGTATTCGACTTCATTCCAGCTTTTGGGGGAAAAATAAGAAAGAGATTCTGAGGAAAGAATTTGTCTGTTGCAAACAAGGTGCATACAGGAAAGATGAAAATCGGGAGAGAAAAAGACAGCGGGGAATATATAGATGCAATTGCAAAGCTAAGATTGTGGTTGTGAAGACAAATGGGAGCAAGAAGTATACCATCTCTCTTTTTGCAGAGGGACACAATCATAAGATGATAGCCTCAGAAAGAGTGCATTTATTGAGATCACACCGTCGTATTTCAGATTCTACAAAAGTACTCACAAAACAGTTGGGTTCGGTTAATATCCCCATTCATCAGAAGGTAAGTATTTTCGAGGTGTAATCCGGAGGAATGGATAAAATCGGTTTTATCAAAAATGATATTTACAATCTTGAATGTAGTGTGAATGGGAAGCTGAGGAACCACGATGTTCAACTAGTGACCGAGTATTTTATGGCTGAACAGAAAAAAAAATGAGGCTTTTTATTTCAAGATTGAGGGAGATGGCGAAGACAGGTTTAGTCGATGTTTTTGGGCAGATGCAACTTCTAGACGAGCGTACGGGTTTTATGGAGATGTTGTTGTATTCGATACCACATTCAACACGAATCGATACGACTTGACATTTGCACCAATATTGGGAGTTAATAACCATGGTCAGACAATTGTCTTAGCATGCACATTTTTGAGCAAGGAAACGACTGAGTCGTTTATTTGGATGTTTGAGGAGTTTAAGAAAGTCATGCCAGGTGGTGAACCTAAAACGATCATTACAGATCAAGATGCGGCCATGACCAGAGCGATTTCAATAGCCTTCCCGACTACATTTCATCGACTTTGCATATGGCACATCACATCAAAATTCCCATTTAAGTTACCACATTCTGCTTATAAGGAGTATTGGCGTGAATTTCAGAAAGCCATATGGGATACTGACAATAAGGATGAGTTTGATGCAAAGTGGAATATTGTGGTTACAAAGGCTGGTTTGACTGATCATCAATGGCTAAGTTCAATGTTTGATTTAAGGGAATCTTGGGTTCCAGCCTATGCACGACACTTTTTTGCCGCTGGAATGTCAAGCAGCCAAAGAGCGGAAGGTTCTCATGCTTTCTTCAAGCAATACATATCAAGGAGAAATTCGTTGATGGTTTTCATAATACGATTTGAGAGGGCACTTTCTCATCAACGTCAAAAAGAGTTAGCTGCTGATCACGTAGATCCATTTGAAGTGGCCCAATGTATTCTACCAATGCCAATGAACAAACAAATGGCTACCTTGTACACAAGGACAATGTTTCAAAAGTTTGAGAAAGAACTAATACAAAGTACAACATGTTTCCTAGAGCTCAAAACAGAGGATGCTTCTAAAGTTGTCTTTAATGTGAGCGAAAGGAAAAATTGGCAAACAAGAGTGGCAGAAGTCGTATATGTCAAAGATTCTGACCACGCATCGTGTAGCTGCAAAAGATTTGAATTTGTTGGGATTATTTGCAAGCACATCCTAGCATTGTTCAGAAGGGACTAGATTGAATATATGCCCGATAAATATATTTTGAAAAGGTGGAAGAAAACTGCGAAAGCTGGATTGGTGTCAGATGCAAATGGCAACGAAATTAAAGACTGTGCAAATCCTGGTCTTTTAATAAAGCGAAGTACAATGTCCCGACTTGCTTCAGATGTGGTTGAGGATGCATTAATGTGTGAAGAAGGATGTGAGCTAGTGTCAAAGACTCTAAAAAATTTGCGGGTGAAGTTGAAGTTGTTGAAGGATGGACCAAGTAATAAAGAAGTTGGAGGGTCCAGCTCACAAACACAATATATGAAAGACCCTAAGAGAGTAAGGTGCAAAGGAAGGTGGAAACGAGTAACGGGAGCAAAGGAAAAGGTAATGAAGCGAGGGATTCGACACTGTCGGGAGTGTGGAGACATTAGTCATGATATAAGACAATGCCCAAGAAATTTGAACACACCGTAAGATGTTAAAACTATTTATAATAACACCTAAAATTTGAATAGTTAAATTTTTTATGTGCTTGTGTTTGGTGTTTATGCAGGACATCACCGTCGAACAATGAGGAATCAACTCCAATAGATCTCAGTGACCCATTATTCGACGAATTTTACAGGATGCATGGACCTACCAAATGATTTATGTTTGTATTATACAAAGCCCGGTTGTTATGAAGGCTAATGATCAGGTGAAGCTTTCTATATGCAGTTTTATTTTATTTGTTTGTTCATGTCCACTGATAAGCTCTTACTATGTCCACTGCTAATTGAAATGGAAATTTGGTGGGTTTACTTCTTGCATGAAATTTGGACACATGTTAATTTTACATGTCTTCTCCCTATTTGGAAATTTTCATAGACATTTGATAAAGTATCAAATTTTGAGTTTTGTGAAGAAGCAATGACTTTTACCATGTACAATGGGTAGTTTATGCTGAATTATGAACTAGTGACACAAATTCATTGATTATATCACAGGCTAATGTAGCATTTCCAGCAGGCAGCTGTTGTTTCCATCAGCAGTAATGATTTCCAGCACGAATCATTTACAGCAGCAACCAATTTTCCCTAATGTTATGTTCTAGTGCTTGACTAGTTATTAAGATCTGACCTTGACTATGAAGCAATATTGGTACACGATTTTGTAAACATTCATACCTGAAGGATACTTGAAATTTGCACTATGTTGGAACACAATGATTAGAAATCAGCGTGTGTAAAATACAAACTACAATATAACATCTTCTATGCATGAAAAGTACATTGCAGCTAATCACATTTCGAACGCTTGGAGAATATTAAAGTGTACACCAACATTTGAACTACTCGTAATTTCGCACACACAAAAAAATTACATTACAAAGCATTTTATGTGCTCCCTCTTAGCAATATCACGATCACCCCAACCAACTGAACAATGGTAGCCATATTCACTCGGTCGTATGGGTCAGCTTTTTCCGAGCAGCTTGCACGTGCTTATGGTCACTCGTGTCCCCACTCATATAGACGAAATAAATATTCAGCAATATTTGTAATATTTTGTTATATAAATAACCCATAAACAATTCACCAAAGAATGTATAGCACATGGCATGTAAAGTGAATAAGGAGAGTGTTACTTATGACTGACGTGTCAATTTTTTGAGAAAAAGTACGCCATCTGTTTACTGTGAAGGGACATGATAATGCGACTTTACTGATTCCCAACGCATGGTGATATTGAGGACTTATTGAATAATATTTCAGTTTTTGCAAAATATAATGTTAGACACATGGAATTGCAATACATAGTCCCAATAATTATATATGAAGCAAATGAAACTAATACTTGTGTTATTATAAATTAGATAATGAACATTAAGGAAATATACTTCTAATCTATGCAAAATATAATGTTACGGTTCAAATGAAACTGAGTTATCACCGTATTCCGAAGATGAATTGTACACTATGTATTGTCACATCTGATGAAATTTAGTAGGAAAGTCAGTTTTGAAAAACACGTTGGATTATTAATAGCTTCCCTCAGTTTTGTAACGGCACAAGGATCTCGGAGCAATTTTCGGGCCATTTTTTCAATTTTTTTCCGATTTATTACCATTTTTTAAAAAGAATTTTGCATTAGAAAATTAAAAAATAACGACATAAGACAGGTGTACGTCAGTGACCATTGTCATTTTCTTCCTTTTCAACCTAAATTATTATTATTTTGCCATTTTTTTAGAAAATTCATAACTAAATATACAAAAATAGGGAAAATATTTCGAAAATTGCTACGAACTCATTGAAACTTGATCTTCCCTATTCAACTGTATGCTAACATTTGAACTAATCATAATTCCGCATACACACGAAAATTACATTGCAAAGCATATTAAATGTTAGGCCAAGGTTTATGGAAAGGCATTTGTGGGTGTGTTTGTGACAAGATTATGGAATGATTTTGTCCCAGTTATATGTTGTTGTTTGTACTGTTTCATGTCCTACTTTTTCTATCTTTCTTTATATTATATGTTTGTGGAATCCCTCAAAGCAACATATACTGTGAAAAATAAAATGTTGAGTGAAGTTATAATCACTCATATAGAGTAGGACAAATATTCAGTACTATTTCAAAATTGCTTGACTGGTGTCAGGTATTTCAGAAAAAGTAGGCCATGATTTATGTGATTTGACATGATAGAGATATTTACTACGAACCCAATGCAGAGCCATATTGACAACTTATTGAATACAGTTGACGTGTTCAAAGATCTAGATGCATGCACCGATGATGGCTTCAAAGCATTGTCCAATTAATATATGTGGATTATTATAACAAAACAGATACTTTTACAGCCTTTTATATGAAAGGAAACTAATTCTTGTATTATTAAAACCTAGATAATGAATATTAGGGAAATATACTTGTGATGTTGGTTTTTGCAAAATATATAGCTAGGGTTAAGAGGAAAGTGAGTTATCTAAAGCCATTCAAACTTTTTCATTATGAAACTGATGATTTGTAGCTTCCCCCAGTTGTATAATGTCACAAGGAGGACGGAGTTCGGGGCATTTTTTCAATTTTCCTACTATTTATTGAAATTTTTTCAAGATTTTTGGACTAAAAAAAGCCAAAATAATCCCAAGATGACACCTAGCGCGATCTCAGCGCATCACCTTTCACCACTTGCACAAGTGTACGTCAATAAACATGGCCACATCCTTGCTTTTTACCCTAAATTCTTATTTTATTGTTTTTTCTTATGAAATTCATAACTAAATACACAAAAATGATAAAAATGTTCCGAAAATCGCTACGAACTCATTGACACTTCATCTTCCTTACTGAATTCCCCGTTTCATGGTTATTCATTTTAAAAGACAATTTCGAGCATTCACGGGAGATGCTTGTTGATGTAGGTTATCTAGGTTAAAATTAACAACATATATAGCTAGGGTTAAGAGGAAAGTGAGTTATCTAAAGCCATTCAAAATTTTAATTATGAAACTGATGATTTGTAGCTTCTCCTAGTTTTATAACGTCATAAGGATGCCGAAGTAATTTTCGGGGCATTTTTTCAATTTTCCTACTATTTATTGGAAATTTTTCAAGTTTTTTGCACTATAAAAAGCCAAAATAATCCCAAGATGACACCTGGCGCGATCTCAGCGCATCACCTTTCACCACTTGCACAAGTGTACGTCAATAAACATGGCCACATCCTTGCTTTTTACCCTAAATTCTTATTTTATTATTTTTTCTTATGAAATTCATAACTAAATACACAAAAATGATAAAAATGTTCCGAAAATTGCTACGAACTCATTGACACTTCATCTTCCTTTCTGAATTCCCCATTTCAGAGTTATTCATTTTAAAAAATAATTTCGAGCATTCACGGGAGATGCTTGTTGATGTAGGTTATATAAGTTGAAGTTAACAACATATATAGCTAGGGTTAAGAGGAAAGTGAGTTATCTAAACCCATTCAAAATTTTCATTATGAAACTGATGATTGGTAGCTTCCCCTAGTTTTATAACGTCACAAGGAGGCCGAAGTAATTTTCGGGGCATTTTTTCAATTTCCCTACTATTTATTGGAAATTTTTCAAGTTTTTTGCACTAAAAAAAGCCAAAATAATCCCTAGATGACACCTGGCGCGATCTCAGCACATCACCTTTCATCACTTGCACAAGTGTACGTCAATAAACATGGGTACATCCTTGCTTTTTACCCTAAATTCTTATTTTATTATTTTTTCATATGAAATTCATAACTAAATACACAAAAATGATAAAAATGTTCCAAAAATTGCTACGAACTGATAAGTTCATAATTTCACACATTTGCTTGCCTTCATTACTTAGTAATTTTGTTTAGTTTCTCTTTATTTCGAGTCACTTACCTATGTTTGTGTGTTCTGTAGGTTAAGGCAGCAAGAGATCACATTTGATACAATCCATGCATATTAAGGGCTGATTGGCATGAGAGGAATACACTTGAGGCATTTGAAGCAAAATGGTGCAAAAACGTGCAAAAACTGGAGCCTGAGTTAGAAGTTCATTTCGGACTTATCTTCTTCATCCGAACTTGGATTGGGCCAATACTTGTGTGGTTGGATCAATGACATTCTGAACTTCAAAATAGGCGTCTTAAAGTCATCATTTGATTCAGCAAAACCCAATTTGTGAGCCCATGAAAATACACATCATGCTGACATGAGGATGAGCTGATGGATGCTTGGTCATGGTGAGCTAGGCATGAGCTATTGGTTTCTGGATGGAAGCTTGGTCATGCTGACATGATGATGAGCTAGGGCTGCTGGTGGGATTTATTGGTGAAGTGCAGCAACCAATTCTGATTATCTAAATACAAGTGTTGTATGCATTAGCCATATTGAATTCAGAATTATCACTCCCATCTCCCTATAAATACCATTTCCATTCCACATTCAAGACATTCAGAAACATACACATTCACTTCATCCATTACTCCCATACACACATTCAGATTCACCACAAAGAGAGAAGAGAGCTAGCTGCAAAGGAGGGAGAGCTGGGAGCTGTCCTGGAAACTACCTTGCTGCCACCAGCTAGTTCTTCTATTCTCTTTACTCTATCTATGTATTTCTTATTTTCTGTATTCATAATTATGTTTAACTAATCTATTTAGTTAGGGCTTAGGATGAAGCCCTCGTCATGAATATTCAATGTTATGGATGATTTCTTAGTTAATTGATTTCCTTGCTTTCATTGCCAAGTTGTTAATCTCCAGCTTATTATGTGCTTGATGTATGTTTTCTTGGAGTAGCTAACTAGGATTTTATGCATCTAGCACAGGTTGGGAAGGGGTTTAGATTCACCAATTCTACTCTCCTTTCACAAGCAACACATGAATGGCCTAAGAATCATTCAAGGGGTTAATAACCATAGGTTGACTAGGACAGATACCATGTTCTAGGACTTGTGTGATTATCATATTCTCAAGGAACTTAATGACTCTTGTATGCTTTATTCTAAGTAGATACCATGCTTAGGTTGCATATAAGGGATCACGTGTTGTGTAGATACCATGCACAATCACATGCCTTAGGAGAATCATGCATCCTGCACCTAGATACCATAGGCTTGTATGCGATAATCTATTGTTAATGAAGCTTGAGTCAATTTCTATGCATTCATAACTTGGATAGGAAGACTAGAGGTGGATTCCAAGGCTCTAACACTTTTCAATCATTGTTTCACAACTTGTTCATTGCTGCCATTGTTTACTTTCCAGCACTTCCATTTCATTATCTTGTTTCCATTTCAACAACAAAACCCCCCATTTCGAGTGCGTGTGTGGTGCTAGGATTCTGTCCTAGACCTTGCCAAATGTTAGTGTGTTAGCTTCTTTGTTTTCTGTTATTTTCCATCATTCTAAGTAATTTAACTTGCAACCAAGTTACCACTCTCCGTGGGATCGACCTCGTATTTACATAAGCTATACTATAAATGGTTCGTGCACTTGCGAGAATTGAAGTTGCTATTTTTAATAACTCATTTTAGTTGTTAGGAATAGGCTCAACACGAACTCATTGACACTTCATCTTCCTTACTGA
Organism: Prunus kanzakura; assembly: GCA_020521455.1. Lineage (NCBI taxonomy): Eukaryota > Viridiplantae > Streptophyta > Magnoliopsida > Rosales > Rosaceae > Prunus > Prunus kanzakura. Next base: position 64,321 of record BPUM01001066.1, read on the forward strand.
ATTCCCTGTTTCATGGTTACGCAACATTAGTATTTTATTATTATTGTTATATTACTTTTTAGCCTCTACATTTGTTAATTATATTAACTCGAAATTATTATTTTGAGTGCGAATAGACCATTTCTGGTGTTAATCAGTTTTTCTCTTCTTCAATTTTTTAATTTTTTTTTCTTTATTAGGGTTAGGGATGTTTTGAAAAATAAAAAGAAAAAATTACGTTCCAACCATTGTATAACATCAAAAAAAAGTCAATGAATAACCCATTTGTATAGCTTAATTTGGATCCCAACCATCTCATTCATTCATACAAAATTGACGGATTACTGACTACTGATAGAAGGTCCCATCAGATACTTTTACATTGCAAAGCATGTTATTTGCTCCCTGTTAGCAATACCACGATCACCCCAACCAACTGAACAGCGGTAGCTGCAATTAGTCAGTCATATTGGTCGGCTTCTTCCGACGTGCTTATGCTCACTCATGTCACCACCATCGTCTAGTATCTCTCTCACACCATCAGGGGATACATAGTCCCAATTATAACTTGTATGAGTAGTTGCCGCAAATGCTCTGAAATTTTCGAATCCTTCGTTGAATGCCATCTCCAGTTCACGGTGGTGCTCTTCACATCGCATATGGTTCATCAAACAACCTTTAATTTCATCATTCATTACTGTATCCAACTCCTCTGTTTTCAGCTTCCTTTTATGACTCAGCTTCAAATACTTGTTCTTTTGGGAGAACGCTTTGTTAACTCTAATGTTAAGATCAGCCAAAATGCCCTCAACACATTTCTCTTGCCATGAATTGATCAGTCTGAAATTATAATCTAGCTTGCTACTGACTGCATGTATTGCCTCTAATGGATCATCGGAGTCCCCTTCACTCCCATATGTTGTTGAAAATGGAAGGGATCGACGAGTATAATGCGGAAATGGAACATGCGACTCCAATTTTTCATATTCAACTGTGTTGTTGGCGCCTGAAGAGGATGACATACTTGAATAATCCTATTTGTTTTTAGAGGATGAGGATTTCATATGCAATTTCGTTTGAGGAAGGGGACATAGCTTTATAGACCAACATACCAAAGCTTGCGTGTAGTCAACATATGTACTTTATTTCAATTTTTAACCAAGTTGTGTCAGGTTTTGCTTTTCAAGCATGTCAACCTCATTACACCACTGTCAGTGGTTGAAAGAAACTCAATGGAAGTGACATCTAGTTAGTGAGCCCAACCACAGTAGTTAGGATTAAACTTAGATTGTATCAGACCAAAAATTAATTTATACATTGTCAACCAAATATTTTTTGGCGGGAACCTTTTTATTGGTATTACTATCACCCCCTTCATAGAAACTCTCCCTCCACAAAAAACTAACTCCTCCACCGAATCTCTCTCCATCGACTGAAACTCTCTCCCTCCATAGAATGGATTTACTAACCAAGTTTGATGTCAGCGTAATAAACACCCCTCCAAACAAAGACCGCCTTCAAAATGCAAGTGAGTCACCAAACAAGCACTGTCACATTCCTAGACAGAATGACCATTTTGTTTGAAGTTTTGAGTCTGAAAGGGTTCTTGGATTCTGGAAGAAGAGGCATCTTCAACTTGGTGATGAAATCCAAAGGGCAAGGGCACGTTTGGAATTTGTTGAAGGCCAAATTGAAGATGACAAAAGGCAGGCCAATCTAGATAGGGCGAAGTTGCAGCGCATGAAGCGTAGACACAAACGACTTCGGAGTGTAGCTGTTCAAAAATACAAGAACTCATCTAATGTAGCGGAGTCAAAGAAGCGTGTGATGCAAGCTGATTCGACTACATCCGGTCCTATGCAAAACTCATCGTACCCGGGTTTGATTGGTCATCTATTACCGTTTCCGACGTTAACAAATATACTCACCAAGGGAAGATTTCGTTAAACTTTGCTTCAAACCTATTTTGATGCTTACTACTATGGAAGATTTCAACCTTAATATTTTGATGTCTTTAATTACGAGAACAAGTGATGCAACGTGGCCATCTACTTCAGACATATGTTGCTGCCATGTCCATTTTTGTGTGATCACGTATCATATTTGGACATGGTTGCATCATATGCAATGTTGCCTTTATTTATTATATGTTAGGGCAAGGTTTATGGAAAAGCATTTGTGACAAGGTTATGGCATGATTTTGTACCAGTTATATATGTTTTTTTGTACTGGTTCATCTCCTACTATTGTTTTCTTCCTTTATATTATATGTTTGTGGAATTGACACAGCACAAGCAACAAAGGTTTCACACGAAAACCTTGAGTAACAAGAAATCTGGATTCCACAAGAAATTAAGAGGAATTCTCTTGGGATAATTTTACTAAAATATGAGATGATGAAAAACGTTCACCAAATCTGTCTAAATACACATCTCTCAACCCTTGAGCTGCTAGGGAGTTATTACATTAAAACTGAAAAACAGAATTTATTCCGAAAATTAACTACGAAACTTTGAATGCGGTTTTGGAAGGCTTTGAGAATGCCAAAATCCATCATACATCACAGCAAAGCTGTGAGTTTGACTCGTGGCGTCGTTCCCTTTCCGAAATGGTATTTTGCGTCCTAATCGGAGCGCGGACGACAAATCTGCAAATTCCTGCTATGTCCCTTTTCACTTCTTCGCTCCAATTCTTCTTCAATCAATTAGAAAATCCCAACGATACGCCTTCCTTCTTTTCCTAGTGCCATAAGTGACCATATTTTGTCCTACATCAGAAATCCCTCAAAGTTAACATATACTGTGAAAAAAATGCAGAGTGAATATATAATCACTCATATAGACTAGGACAAATATTCATTAATATTTTAAAATTGCTTGACTGGTGTGAGGTTTTTCAAAAAAAGTATGGCATTATTTTATGTGATTGGACATGATAGATATTTTGTACTGATTCCCGATAGACTACTTATTGAATACCTGTGACGTGTTCATAACTCTAGACGCAATTGCATATGGACGACTTATTGAATACCTCTGACGTGTTCCAAGCTCTAGGCGCAGCTGCAATGATGGCTTCAAAGCAGTGTGCAATTATTATATATGTACATTATTATAACAAAACAAAAACAGATAATTTTACATCCTTATATATGAAAGGAAACTAATTCTTGTCTTATTACAAATTATATAACAAATATTAAGGAAATATACTTGTTAAAGTGAACAAATATATATACTTAGGGTTAAGAGGAAAGTGAGTTCTCTAAAACAATTTGGATTTTTTCATTGCGAAACAGATGATTTATAGGTTCCCCTAGTTTTATAACGTCACAAGGAGGCCGGAGTAATTTTCGGGGCATTTTTACGATTTTCCGACTATTTATTATAATTTGTTCAAGTTTTTTGCACTAAAAAAGCCAAAATAATTGCAAGTTGACACATGGCGCGATCTCAGTGCATACCTTTCACCACTTGCACAAGTGTACGTCAGTAAACATGGCCACATCCTTGCTTTTTACCCTAAATTATTATTTTATTGTTTTGTCTTACAAAATTCATAACTAAAAACACAAAAATGATATAAAAAAAACTTCCGAAAATTGCCACGAATTCATTGAGGCTTCATCTTTCTTACTGAATTCCCCATTTCGTGGTGACGCTAAATTATTATTATATTGTTATTTACCCTAAATTATTATTATATTACTTTTTACCTTCTATATTTATTAATTTTATTGACCCTAATTTTTTTTTTTTGGTAATTTTGCTATGCGAAAAGACCATTTCAGGTGCCAATTAGTTTCTCTCTTCTTCAATTTCTTAAATTCTAATTTTTATTAGGGTTAAGAGATGTTTTGAAAAAGTAAATGAAAAAATACATGCCAACCATTGTATAACATCAGAAAAAAATTAGTTTAGGATATGATAAGTGGGAAAATGTCTTTCCCAAGCACTGGTGAAAAGACAGCTCACTCCATGCACGCCTTTTCGTTTACCAAATATTAAGATTGTAGTTGGGCAAAATATCTGTGCCAGTAAAATGTCATATTACCCGTCTATGATGTCAGTAAGCATTCGAGTATACAAATATATATACATAGATTTATATATAAAACGGTTTATGACTTAGGTCGAGAAAATGACAAAAACAAATAAGTAAAATTATATATATACTAAAGCCCAATGCAACTAGATACTATTCATAAGCACTGTTCCTTGAACAGTAAACTGACAGAAAAACCCTCGTTTTACTGTTATAGAGTCTTATTTTTCCCATCAATACAGTAAATTGTCGATTTTGCCCTTTTTAAAAATTTTCCCTATATTCCCTTTTTGCCCCTCTCTCTTTCGATGCTAACTCTCCCTACTGTTTCGTTTCCACAGAGCGATCGTCCGCTTCCAACCAGCTTGGTTAGGCTGGTTGGGGGGCAGCCATGGGATGCACGGCTTCGGTCTTCGGGATTCCTTTGGGGCGTCGATTTCCATTTGGGCTGGTGCCTTACGAATCTTGCCGTTCGTTTAGTCTTCATCTCATCTCATCTGTCGTTGGAAAAAATGGAAAATTGTTATTGATTCTATTAGTATAATATGTTTAGGCACTGTCTTTATGGGATTTTGTTGCTTGCAGAGTTTATTTTCGATGTTGTCCCTTCCCCCACCAATAGCATATATGTAAAGACATGTCCAAACTCTTTTGAACAAGGAGCAGCTCAACTGTTGATATTTTGATTGCTGCTTGGTTTAATAAAATATAATCAATATTTGAAGATGACAATCAACATATAAAACATGTTATTAGTCTTTATTTTGTAACTTAAACTTCCTACATATTTTCATAATTTTGTACACATTTTAAACGGTTTTATAACCCGCAGCATCGCGCGGGCACCTTTGCTAGTAATCATGCTAATCCACCAAACCCACGTGACCACTTTGGGAGGAGAGATTTGCTATTTGTGTGGTAGGTTACAATATTATATTTAAAATTACTTTCCTTTTTTAGATGTTAATCATAATAATTTTCTTTTTTATTTTGTATACATAATACATATATATAAAATTTTGGGGCCCCTTTAATTGGAGGCCCATGGCCGTCGCCCTCCGCGCCCATGCCTCAGGGCCGACCCTACAGCCACTTAAGCTCATTTTTCAACATCTTGCTTTACCATTCCTTCTTTGAACATTCTCATGAACACTGCTTTGGCTTCCCTTCAGAGCAAACCACAGAGCCATTGCTCAACACAATTCAGTACAAACCCGAGCCTTTTGGGACCACCAGCGACAAGAGTCCTGCGGAGTGTGCTGTGTGTCTATGCAAGATTGAGGAAGGAGATGAGGTTAGAGAACTAAGATGTGCTCATCTCTTTCATAAATGAAATTACCAGTAGGATGACTAATAATGCCTAGAGGGGAGATGAATAGGCCAATTTAAAATTATAATCAATAAATAAAAATAAACTTCGGTAGCAGGATTGATATAGCTTATCAATCCTAAAACGTGCAGAGCATAAACTAAAGGAACACGCAAAGAACTATTTTACGCTGTAAAACCCCTCCTCTAGGGAAAATCCACGGGACTCCTCAGTCCAAAACAAATCTACTATAGAACGATGATCACAATAAGTACTCACACACTTATCCTAGACACACTCTAGATAATGTTTACCGACTTCTTCATAACTCAACTTCTGTCACGGGATGATCACTCAACTCTCCTTATGTTGAAAGCAATACTGGTCACGATTGCTTAAAGCTCGCTTGAGTTCTTCCAACTCTCCTTATATTGAATTTGATACTCGTCACGATTGATTCAAACTCACCAGAGAAAAACCACCACAACGTTCTTGGTGCCCTCAACCGTATAAGTCACCAAACAATGCAAATGAATACAGTATGAATGATAAAGGTGTTTGATAAATCACCAAGTAACCATGGAACACTTGCTGATTTATCTCAAATAAAAACACAACTTTCTTAAACGTTTAAGCACACAAAACTATTGTTGAAAAGCTGTATTGAACAAAGAAGACAAAGGTCTTGTTTTATAGGCTCTTTGTTCCACCAAAAGAGTAACCACAAGTTCAAAACCAATTTACTTGATTTGCACGAATTGAATAAAATCAAAAGATATTTTCCTATTCTAATGATGATCACACGTGAAGCCCAAAACAATAGAAAAGGAAAATTCCAATTTTAAAAGAAGGTTTTTGATAATCACACTATTAAAGGAGTCCTAGTATTTTTAGGTTAATACCAAGAATATAACAACACCTTTAATATTGTGATATGATTAAAAATATGATTTCCAAGCAAGTTACTTAAAATATAAGTAACGATTTGTTCATGAAATAAAGAAATCATAAATAAAAGATATTGCAAAATATGCTTAAATGAGATGCACTCCTAAAGGGATTCAAAAGGAATCCATGTCCAACCCCGTGCGTGTCCAACAAGATTTACTAAACGAGTCCCAAAGATGGAACGGTTCGAACCTATCGAACCCGGATATCGCATATAGGTGCAATATCCATTCTACTATCAAACAATAACCAAATCCATATCCGAGCATACCGTCGTGCTCAGGACAACAAGGGTAACAATTTAGAACTCAATGGGCTGCCACACAGTGGCCCACGCGCCGCCACCCTCCGCTGGCAGCGGTGGGTGTCTTGAGAAATTTCCGGCAACGTAAATTTCTCGAAATACCCTACAATACGTACTATACTAATACGTTCAGACTAACAAGGAGTGTATTTTTGGTCTTGGACCCCAGCCAAAACGTAGCCAGAAATGGGTGAAAAAAGGCCGGAACCGTCAGCCCAATATAGGTATTTAAATCAGTCTCCGAAACTCCAAAACTAACCCAAACTAACTACATAAACAGGAAGAGCACGATGAGGGGATGAATTTTCATACCTCACTAGACGGGTTTGGCCGTCGGAATTGTCGAAACTGTCGGAAAATGCTAAAACACTGTCGGAAAACCTAACCCTTTTCTCAGCTTCAATTCGAGCTCACCGTCAACGAATCAGATCGGGTTTTGGGTGGGTTTTGTAGAGGAGGATGAGAGGAGCATTTTTCTTGAAGGTGGCGCAGCCAACTGATGCACGATGACGTCGATTGGTGGCCGAGAAGTCGAACAGTCACTTCAGATCATATTAGATTCCAAAAAAAGTTTCCTATTATGAGTGCATGAAAAATGACATGTCTTACCATTCATATCAAATGTCTCATACGTGTTAAGTCACAATTTTGGAATTCGGGGATTGCTGAGCTATTTCAATCCTGTAGTTTCTAAAAATCAGAGGCAACAACTTTGCTTCAACCTTCTAGCTAAATGACACTTCCAAACCTATACTAAGTTCAGGGAAATGCCAAACAATTTCATACTAACAATAAACAATGCTTGGACCTGTGGATCAGATTTCATCATGCCAAGTGTCCCCTTTGCTGCAATTTTCTAGCTCCCCCGAGAAGCACCCTAGTATTCCATTCCCAGGAGTTTGTTCAATCGGAAGTGCTACTAGTTAAGTTTTGTTCCTTCAGTTCGGATAATTATGATGGCGATAGATGGTGGCTGCGGTGAAAAACCGGTCCAGACTCCATATCATAGTCAAAATAGAGAGAATGGTATGAGAGAGAAGTAACTCCATGCATGCAATCCCTATTGTCAAGGAGATATTGAGATGGAGGATATATAGTCCCCTTCTATTGAGGTATCCCTCAAATAAAATTATTTGAGGGACACACTTTAGAGTCCCCAACGATTTATTTTTTGAACAATCCAAACCATCTATTTTTTAAGTCTACATTCATAGATCATCTTCACAAAAAATTAAATAAATCGGAAACCATTTCGACATCTAATTGTGTCCTACAAAATTAATGAACATGTTGCTTCAAGAAAGTACTAAATTTTCAATAATTCAATTGAGTGGTCAAATGATATCAGATTCAAGTGATTTTTTGTAAAGATGATCTTTGAATGGATATCTACAAAACAGACGGGTTTGGATTAGTGAAATACAATATGGAATGGGCCCTATAAAGGTGTCCCTCAAATAAAGGATCCCTCAATAAAATCTCATATATATATATATATTTGCATGTCGAATTAATACTTGTGCATCTGTATCACAAAAGACGTTTTCTTGCTCGGTCAAAAATCTTTGTGTAGATAATCAACGTGTAATAGTTTTCTATGTTTTCTCTTCATCCAGTCAGTAGCATTGGCCTTTCAATAATATTTTGTGAACAAAGGTAATTGAGAAATATATGGCAAAAAAAAAAACAAACAAACAGGTACTGATTGAGCATCTAAATATTTCATTCATCATCTGCCGCTACAAAACTAGTTCAATTATGAGTCTCATCTCATGGTGACATGTTTAGGAAGGTTAAACATTTTATTTTTAAAGTAATTATTTTGATAAGTATTAAACTATAATAATTATATAATAAATTATAGTATTATAATTATTTTATGGAAGTCTATGTTTTTTTTAATTGCTTCACCTAGTGTACATGTTCCTTCTTTTTAATTAAATGGTTTTGATGATTTCCTTAATATTTTCTTTTAATATTAAATTTAGTTAATGGTAATAAGATTGTTTTGTGCATGGCTATCTACTTCGAATATTTCATGCATGGCTATTGGGGAGTTATCTTATATGCTCCACGTGATTAGCATGTGTCAATCATCTATGCAAATTACTTGCGTGGTAGCCAAATTGGTTTACTAGTTTACTTGCAAACTAATGAGATATCAATGAAAAAAATGGTTGAGTCAATTAACCCATCAATACGTGTCCTCATGATATTTCTTCTTATCCTTCTTTGACTTGGAGTAAAAGAAAAGCTACTTGGGCTTTAAGAAATAAGGACTTGATCTTTAAACATTGAAGTTATCTCATAAACATAGCTACCGCCCTTGGAGTCCTATAAATACAACATTTGTTTCTTCAAATCCCATTTCCCTCTTCATAAATAAAATAGAAAGCGAGAGAAAAATAGAGGTAGAGAAAAGTAGAATAGTTAAAAAAAGGAGTGGGAGTCTGAGTTTGTGAATGCGGTGGAAAATTAGGAAACATCTTACATTTCTAGCAAAAGATTTGGTGTCAAGGTAGGGGTTTCTTGGTGGCCTTTACGGGGATTGATTTAATTGAATTCTGTAAGCACTATATCATGCGTGGCGTGATATTATAATTTGATGAATGTTCTTGATATTATAATGTTCTTGATATTGGGTGTTGATGTGTTGTTAATTATTTAATTAATGTTGGCATGATTATATGTACATTGGTGATATTTAAATGATTACATTATTTGTATGAGATATGTGAAAAGAAGAACTATATCATGTCAGGGAAATTATTTGGAGTTCTTGGATTGAGAAAATAATGATGGAAAAGAGAGTAATGGAAATAATCTTTTGTGTAGTTGAGTCTAACTCTTGGTAGGTACCAGATCTCAAGGATCCCACAGTGCACATGGTTTTTATTGAGTGATGCGGGATTGGCAACAGGGAGTTAGACAAAATGACTAACAAATGGGGAAATTATGGGATGATTGAGATGGGTGTTAGTTCATATAAATGGGCATTCGGGACCAAGTGGTATAAGCTTGGTATGGGACGTGCAGGTCTGCTTGTCCAATTATATGAATTAATGGGAGTAGAATTGAAGCTCATTCATGCATTATTATTAATAATATGATATTTGGCTGTGTGATTGCATGTCACTTAATTTAGTTATATCAATCTACTATGGTAAGGTCTCATGTCCTTACTGAGCGGTGGTTGTTCATCCCTCACCCTGTTTAATTTTTCAGATGAATTAGTGGGCAAGATAAGGATTAAACCAGTTGAGGTTAAATTAGATGAGAGTGATAGGGCTTTATTTATTTCTTGTAAAGTTGTAAGATTTTGGAGCTATTTTTATAAGAGAACCTTATTTTAACCCAATGTTTCGACTTCTTTTTATTTTATTTTACTTTTTATTTTCTCACGCATCAGGCGCGGAGTTTCCACCTACGCCCGAGTCCGGGGCTTGACATAAACCATGCTTGGACAGGTGGACTGGGTTTCAGCATGCCACATGTCCCTTTTGCCGCAATTTTCTAGCTCCCCGCGAGAAGCACCCTAGTATCCAATTCCCAACAATTTGTTTATAGAGATAAAGAATTTGAATTTTGAATTGATTCGGAAATCAAAATCAAATTTCCAATTATATTAATATAATCAAGTTTTTAATAATTGTATCTGAAAAAAAATTTCACTGTATTTGATAAAATATCAAATTTGATTCCTTTTTTTTAAGGTAAATAAAATCCGGAGCAAATTTAGATATGGTTAGGATTCTTTCTTTAGAAAAGTTGATATAGATCCAAATTACATTAACACTTCTCATCAATCTGCTTAGTTTCTCAATGAAATCTACTTCAACACCAGCTTCACCCTTCTAAACGTTCCTTAGAGTCTAATATACGTGTAAGTATTTTGATGAATATGTTGTAATCAATTCAAATACGTACTTTATGTTTCTGCAATTCGATGTTTGTTTCGTTTACATGCTTATTTGATTACCATGTGATTGGTTTATAAAAATTTATAAAAAAGAAGAGTCTTATATGTATTTTCTTGGATTGGATACTTTAGGTTGAAACATGGTGATGAGAGTTCTAGCGAAATTGATAAGGACTTTGAGATCAAAATTGAGGTTTTTACAAACGAAAGTTGATGCGTATGCAAAAATTGACAAAACTGAGAGCATGAGATGGACATGAGGCACAGGAAAGATCAACCTTCAATTGCACGAACTTTGAAGTGATACAAATAATTTTTTTTTGGTCAAATGTTGGTAATATTTATTATCGTAGCATCAGTTGGCGTTGTTGATTGGTACTACGGATTAACAAGATTCATACATGTGTAAAACTTATATAGTTAGCAACAAAGTTAATAGATTGTTGTTAATCCTTGACATGTCTAAGCTGTACACATGGCTTAATCTTATTGGACCGCAATATGAATCAACAACGCCAACTAGTGCTACGGTAGTATTGTGTAATTTCTTCAAAACAGGGAGGGGACATAAACTACAAAACAAGCAACCCATTGTTAATGATGTTTTAAATTTCTTGTGCCATTGTTTATGATTCAAACTCATCCATCATTTGAAGTGATACCAAATTTGTTGATTTGAATTTTGTATCTTGAGACTTTAAGTAAAAAGGATGAAGAAAACGAAAGTCAAGAAGATTGTGACCACAAAACGAAAGTCAATGATCCAATCGGTCTATTTTTTAAGTCTTCATTCATAGATTATCTTTACAAAAAATTAGACAAATTAAAACTCATTAAAGCATCTAATTGCAAGCAATAAAATAAATGAGAAAGTTGGAATATTGCCATATAATATTATATGCCTTAATGTGTGTATATATATATATATATATATATATATATAGAGAGAGAGAGAGAGAGAGAGAGAGAGAGAGAGAGAGAGAGAGAGAGAGAGAGAGAGCTTTCATTGAGGGATCCCGGGCCCACTCCATATTGTATTTCACTAATCCAAACTGTCTGCATATTCATTCAAAGATAATTTCTACAAAAAATCACTAGAATCTGATATCATTTGACTACTCAATTGAATTATTGAAATTTTAGTACTTTCTTGAAGCACCGTGTTCATTGATTTTTGTAGGACACAATTGGATATCGAAACGGTTTCCGATTTGTCTAATTTTTTTGCAAGGGTGATCTATGAATGTAGACTTAAAAAATAGATGGTTTGGATCATTGAAAAAAAATTCATAATGGACCCTAAAGGGTGTGGTTCAACAGAAGTTTATGCAATAATGCAAGGCAGTCGTGACGTCAGACATGAAATCCTGCAAATAATAATGTGTTGTTTAGGTTTGGACACAAGATAATTAAGTACTAGAACATTCCTAGCCTTCTTTGAGGAGCTGCAAACACGACACACTAAGCTGATCGAAGATACGGTCATGTGTAGTTTCCTAGCAAAGCGTGTCATATCGAATTTAATTTAGAACTTGATCAAGACATGTTTTTTTTTCTAGTTTATAAATTCTTTTATACAAGATATCAGGAAAACTGGGGAATGGAATACACGATTTTGGAGGAAATTCTCTTAATCACTTGAGTTACAAGCCCTTATAAACATACTCGACCACTAAATATACTTCAATTTTTTTAGTATAAGTGATAGTCTAAACTACAGGGGAATGAGATTTCTCTTACACCCACACAACTATAATGTCATGGGGATTCGAACTTGAGACTTCTGGTCTGCAAGTCAATGCCCTTTTTCACTGGACTAGACCCCATTGATAATATATTTAATCATTTAAATTACAAGCATTACGAATATAACATCACGTTATTAAGTATGATGATTTGGCACTTTCATGAACTCTTTTATATATTCTAGGTCTTACGGAATTCGGTCGCTTCACAAACCTTGAAACATTAAATTTCTTGTATTTTTTGTTGTGACTCCTCTTTCATGTGTTCAAACCTTTGACTTTTCTCACTTATAGCGCTCAAAGATTTAGAAGTTTAATAGATCAAACGAACAAAAGAGTACAAAGGAAGAAAATTGTAAAGGGAGCAATCCCAATAGCAATACGGCGGACATGAGCAAAACTTTTCAAAATGACATGAGCTAGTAAAAAAAAGAGACGATATTGAAAGAATCACTCCCCAAAAATAACTTTCAAAGAATAATTTAACTTTTTTGTTGTTGTTTTTTTTCCATTATTCAAAGTTATGCATATATAAGTATAAGCGCTTATAATAATTATACATTATATAATACTAGCCTCTTCACACGCGCTCGGCGCCTGCAAGAGGCTTTATTAAAAAAAAAATTTATTTTAGAATTAAAAAAGATAATGGATAGTTGTGTTCTATAAATATAGGATCCATTATCTGATTTTTCTTTTAATTTTAATTTTTTTAAATATGAAAAAGTGTGAATTTACCATATTATCCTCATTTAATTAATAATTTCAATTCTTAATGTTAGCATTAACCAAGGGCATTTTCTGGTATTTTGAATGTTTCACCATTCTCTGCCTTTTGCTTTATATATATACTAGCCTCTCCACACGTGCTTCCGCGCCTGCGAGAGGCTTTTTTTAAAAAAATTAAAATCTATTTTAGAATTAAAAAAGATAATGGGTAGTTGTGTTCCATAAAAATAGGTCATTATCTGATTTCTCTTTTAATTTTAATTTTTTTAAATATGAAAAAGTGTGAATTTACCATATTATCCTCATTTAATTAATAATTTCAATTTTTAATGTTTGCATTAACTAAGGGCATTTTTTGGTATTTTGAATGTTTCACCATTCTCTGCCTTTTGCTTTATATATATTCTCTGCCTTTTGCTTTATATATATAGATAATATTAGTATACATTTGTTTTTTTCCTCATTTATCCATGCTAATCTTATTTTATTTCCCTTTCTCACAACTAAAATCCAAGAATTAGACTCTAATGATATGATGAGATGCCTGGATTAGTACTCAAAAGGCATAGAATAATGTTATACATTTAAATAAAAGTGAAGCCCACTAATACAATAGGACTCACCTCTATTAAAGAGTAGTATACAATTTGATATGCGATACCTAGCATTTTCCAATAATCTATACTGAAAAGACGAATAACTCGGAGAGTAACACAAGCATCTTGTTCCAAGTCCAATAATAGAATCACAAAACAATAATACTATTAAAGCAAAACATTAAAAACCGAGTGTAAAAAGTTTTCAAGTCCAATAATATAATATTCTGTTTATAAGCGACGTGGCAGCATTTGGACAACGTGGAAAACAAAGATATTGTGTTTTAACGTTGGATTCGTGGATTTGGGTTGTTGTTTTGTTTGCGTTCTGCGTTTTCAACGGATATCGTGATTCACAGTTTGCTGTGTCAACAAACTTGGCTGACTCAAACCTGAAATTGTACGGCAATTGACATAACACAACGTTTTTTCGTGGAACCTAACCTAAGCACGGGGACTTATAACTGTCATTGTCAACATCTAATAGAAATCTCCCCTTTTGTCGGGTTCCCATTTCACATGTACAATTTGTTTATACTATATCCATATGTTTACTAAAAATATAACCAACGTGACTAATTAATCATATGCAATTAGATCATTTTATCAGCAAAAAATCAGTCATGAGATGAGTAGATGGCATAAAAACGGCATCGATGAACAAAGCTTTGGCTAGAAAAAGTCCAATGATCAAGAATGACTACGCAGAGGGGCGGAGCTGTGTTAAGGCCAGGGTGGCCTTGGCCCCCCAATATATATAACCCCTTTAAAGTCATACTACATTTATGAAAGAAAACCACTCATTTCAATTTAGTGTTTTTGTAGGCAATAGTTTACTCAATAGGCCAAAAAAAAAATATACAACTAAACTTTTTGTGTTTAACATTTTGGCCCCCTCAAATATAAAATCCTAACTCCGCCCCTACGCAGTTCAAGACCATCTATAAAAATCGAGGCAATCAAGCTACATTCAGTACACAAAAAACACGAAGGAAATAAAGCAAAAAACTCAAAGGAAATTAATTGAGCATGGGAAGCCAAACGGAGGCAGCAGGGGCGCCGACAGTGGCTGTAGGGGTGTGCCTGTTGAAAGGGGAAAAGGTGTTGTTGGGACGACGCTGTTGCTCTCTTGGCTACTCCACCTTTTCCCTACCTGGTGGTCACCTCGAGCTCGGTACGTAATTATATACACAAATACAGGGGTTAATTTTCGTCTTCCTAATCCCAAGTCATTAACTAATTGGTGTTTGCGTAGGTGAAAACTGAAAACTGAAATGGTCATCAAACGGACCCTAAATTATATTATTTTTGTGTTTATGTAGGTGAGAGCTTCGAGGAGTGTGCAGCAAGAGAATTGAAGGAAGAAACTGGTTTAGACATTGACAAGAAGAGGATGGAGTTTCTGACAGCCACAACAAACGAGCTGCTCCTAGAGGGAGGCAAGCCATGCCAGTACGCGTCCGTTTGCATGAGAGCGGTGATGGAACATGGAGATGGAGAGCCCCAAAATGTGGAGCCAGAACTGTGTGATGGTTGGGATTGGTATGAGTGGGACAACCTCCCCAAACCACTCTTTCGTCCTCTGCACAATGCGGTGCAGGCAGGATTTAATCCATTTCATGCATGAAGAGCAAGAGCATGAGTTAATTAATTCCATGTGTTGCATGCATATGCGTTTTCACAACTTTTCACAATGAAGATGCTCTGTCTACAAATTTTTTTATTTATTACCTGAATGAAGATGCCAATGCTAATCAAAAAAGTAAAAAGAAAAATCTTTATTAACTTCCGTATCCCACAAGTTCTAGCCCACCGCAACTCCTATCCGCAGCCCACCTATTTTTTTGTTATTTTTTTTTTTAATATAAGCAATAGTCTAAACTAAAGAAGGGTGGGGGTTTCTCATACATTGTCAAGGCATGTTTGGTACACTGTATTTGTATTAGATTTTGGATAGGAGCAAATAATTCATGTCAGTTGTTTGGTGTCAACTTGCATTATTTAATTACCTGACTATATTAAATGGGTTGGGCTTTTAATATTATCCTTACTTGACTAACTAATACAACCCACACGCTCCGGTTTGGATAATACATAATGCTTAATTATAGAGTTAGGGAAAAAGAAAACACACTTTGTACACTCTTTCCATCGTCTTCTCCTTAGGGTTCTTCTTTGCTATCTTCTCTTTTCCTTGTATTCATCTCTCCCTCTCTCTCATACTCTCTCCAATATGCTTCTTCTCGCTTCTTCTCTTTCTTCTCTCTTCTCATGAGTTTTTCTTCAAAAAAATCCATGTTGTTGCAATGGTTTGTTTGTGCATCCTTTGACTATACTTTCAAGTCTTATCAAACAAAGAGAACAATTAAAAAGAATAAAGAAAAAAAAGGCAATACGAAACTGCCAAAGCTTTGATAATTAAGGGTTTCTCATAATTTCAATTATTTAATAATTAATATATATAGTGAAAAAAAAAATCCAGTCCAGATGCAATAACCATCACATCGATCCTTCAATTTTTCATGTATTGGAAAAATTACTATAATTACAATGGTAAGCTAGGATGGCAAAAGCTAGAATGACCATGGGTAAATCGATTCATGCACATCAACCAAGTAAAATTACGGAGTTCTCTTATACACTTAACCCCTTTATTTTTGTTCATATAAGTTTGTCAGACATGCTTCATGCTTCATGTCCTTAAGAATACAAGAGAAAAGATTGATGATGTTCAACATGCTTCATGCCCTGTATGTGATATACATATCAAGAAAAGAAGTTTTTTATATCAAGATCTGATCTTTTTTTTTTCCATCAATAAAGGTGTGCTTGTATACTATGTAATTTATGATCCTAAGTTCTACAATTATGATAATGAGTTAGTTCATGTAATCTTGTCTTATACATCTTGGCCCAAAAAAAAAGGAAAAAAACAACACATACATAAAAGGAAAGACTAAGAGCTGATTGAGCAAATGCAACAAAAAGCTTGTGCCCTTGGGTTTAGAAACTGAGGAGAAATCTGATGGAATTGGATTGGACCCAGCTGGGTTTGGTCGGGATGAGGGAAAGAAGGGAGGGGTTGGGGTTTGACAAGGATGAAGGAGAATAGGTGTTTTTAAAAAAAATCTTAAGTCCTTAAAAGTCATTTTACAAATGGATAAATTTGTAGATAAGGTGAGTGGGGAAATAGGACAAGTGAGTGGAAATAGCAGCACTCTTTACGTAATTAGCTGTGTTTTTTTTTAGTGCTACTATTTCCACCCCTCTGTCCTATTTTCCCACCCACCTTATCTTCCCACCCACTACATAAATTTGAAAAAATACAATCATATCTTTCCACCCACCACTATTCCTAAAATGCCCTTTAAACAGCCCATGAACTAGCAATTCCTCCTTTTCTTCCTTCCTAGCCGCCGTGACAGAGAAAGCATGGTATGTCTTGAATGACATAAATGCTCTTCCTGCAGTCCTATTTCTACATGTCTGGAAGGAATCCTCATTTGCTAACCCGTTTTATACTTCATTCTTCTGCCATTATTGTCTCGGTTAGAAGATAAAGTTCAATGCTATGTTTAGTTTTGTTCAAATTTTTTGATGTTCTGTTTCTTTGCCTTGGAATTAATTTCAGAAACTTGCTTTAGATCATATGGGAAATCACTAGAGGTATGTTAATAATTATCAGTGTTCCAAAGCTGGACAGAGTTCATCCAATTCTTCTTATCTCTACAGTCCTTTTCTTCCTTATTGGTATTGGTTCCTCTTCCTCCATTGTTTTTTTCACAATTCTTCTTGAACATTTGGTGCCGCACATTGCATTTTGCAGCTTCCTTTAGAGTTAGAATCGCTGTAATCAATATGAAGAAAGCAAACCCAGAAAAAGAGTTATAACGAAACAACAACCCATTGATCAATATCTTCAAAACTAAAAACCCATTAACCAAACCCAACAAACACGGAAAAACTCAATTCTCAAATCAAACTAATATCATTTACTGAATACCATCAATCAAAACCATCATAAAAAATCCAAAACCCCATCTCCAAACCAAAAAAGTTAGAAAAAAGAAAAATATGTTCTTAAAAATCGAAGTTTTAATGTTTTACTAAACTGGAAAAACAAAAACCAACCATCATTCAAGAGAAACATGCAAAGAGGAAGCTCGCACTTGAAGGCATCGATCTTCCTCATCTCTTCCCTCCAATCGCTTAACAAAATCGTCAAGCTTGGACAGCCTCTCGGACACATTACCGATCATTGAAACCTCCTTAAGGAAATCACTGATCGTTTTAGGCACAAAAGTAGGTCTAAAATCCAATTTCAGCTTAGGAGGAACTGAACCCATTAAAGAGCAAGAGAGGTGAAAACCGAGAATCAGAAATAGTGAGGACCTATTTTCATTCCCTATTTTTCATGAGTCCTTAGAAGTCATTTAACATAATGGTACATTTGTCTTTAAAATTGCGAAAACGAGGTGGGTGGGAAAATAGGACAGTTAGGTCTAAAATCCAATTTCAGTTCAGGAGGAACCGAACCCATTTGAGAGCAAGAGAGGTGAAAACCGAGAATCAGAAATAGTGAGGACCTATTTTCATACCCTATTTTTCATTAGTCCTTAGAAGTCATTTAACAGAAGGGTACATTTGTCTTTAAAATTGCGAAAACAAGGTGGGTGGGAAAATAGGACAGGTGGGTGGAAATAGCAGCACTTTTTTTTGTTTTTTTTTCTTATTTGCCTATCAATCCCAACTGTTTTGTTAAAATTGCCACATATACTTTTTTTTTTATCAGAATATTGCCACATATACCATTAGCTAAATAGTTAGTCAATTAACCCCACAAGCTCAAAAAAAAAAAACAAAAAACAACCACTACGTATAACCACTACTGCATCATCATTCATCACCCACCAAGGTATGCCCCTCGATCAAATTCAACAGCATTCGCAGCCAAGAGAGATAAAGATCTAATACATTGATAAAGTCGATGGCAGAAAACTGATGAAATTGAAAACGAAATTTGATTACTTTTAGAACGGGAAAAGTTAGACCATATTCAAGAAGCTTGCTTGAGTTAAATTCAAGTGAACATTTTCGTGATTGTATTAATTGCTACCCAATGGATTTAATATATGAAACCAATTGCGTAAGATTCTAGTCATTTAGGAAGTGGGTCTTTGATTTGACGATCAGTAGATTCCCCTTGAGATTATGGCCATATGGTAGGAAGGTTCAGTGAGGTTGTTCTTCCAGTCTGGTTGGATTGGTTTTACAATGACGGTGGTGGATTGGTTTGGAACTATTAGGGCTCGTTTGATACTTATGATTGAATTGGATAATGAGTCTAGGGTTTGATATTAACTCTATTATCGTTTTTTTCTCAACAAATTAATGACTACTTATCAGAATATGGGGCAATTTTTATTACATAACAATAATGTTAGGAGCACCAAATTTGAGTCCCAAAAATGAAGTGGCATCTACCATATCATTATGTTTCAGTTAAAAATTGATACATGTACTTAACCATAATTAACTTATTTTGACACAGAAATTAAAAAATAATTTTTGAGTGAACCTAAAAGTGACCACTCCACAACACCATGTTCTACCTCCACCAATCTTCCCTCCTTGTTATTCACATAATATTGGATGCACTGGAAGGGAGGTGCAGCTGGATTGGGGAGCCACAGTAGTGGTGAGGGGCAGTAGTCCGGCTGTGCGGCGGGTGGCTCAACGAAGTGAGGATTGGTGGTGGCAAAAATGTTGTACAGTGGTCACTTTAGGTTAACTTAAAATTAGTTTTCTAATTTGTGTTAAAATAAATTATTAAAAGTGTCACTGAACAAACCCTAACATTAACTGAGTACACCCTATATAATATTTAAATTAAAATATAAAAGTAACTAAGTACACCCTATTTAATTACCAAAAATACCCTTAATGCACCTTATTTAAATAATTTTAAAAAGTAATAATAAACATTTACAAATGAAATA
Organism: Prunus kanzakura; assembly: GCA_020521455.1. Taxonomy (NCBI): domain Eukaryota; kingdom Viridiplantae; phylum Streptophyta; class Magnoliopsida; order Rosales; family Rosaceae; genus Prunus; species Prunus kanzakura. Next base: position 83,893 of record BPUM01001066.1, read on the forward strand.
ATTGAAAAGATTTATTTATACAAATAAAATATATTTAAAAAAAACCTATCGAGCCCCCCACTCCCCCTCTCCTCCCACAACTGCCTCCACACCCTGCCCCTACCCGCCCATTCCTTCCTCCACCACCTATCCATCTCCAAGTTCTACACCCACCCTCACACACATCCCTTCGTACCCAGCCCCAGACCCAAGCCCCCGAAAATTTATCAAGGTACCCAACCTCCTGTCGTACCCCCAGAATATCACCTTGACCATCGTACATCAAGTGCGCTAGCACTTATATTTTTTTAGTCATCATGCCATCTCCATCTGGATCAATCTCAAAGAGCTTTCCTACTTATATGAGCCAATTTCATGTCACCGAAATTAAGTATAAATGAAGCCAAGGTGGAGGGGTTTCTTTTGTTTTTTGTTTTTGTTATTTTCTTAGATATGGTCCATTTTCATTTAGATACAATGGATGCGTGACACTAATTGGATTCTCTTCAATTTCAGTCCTCCCAATCACTTCTTGCTTGCATCAAGGGTCGATTGTTACATGTGGAGATTGAATCTGACTCGTTGCAGATGATTCAGATGCTTAGAGGTGAGCGTCAAGTAGATGTTGCAGTGGATGCTATTGTGTTTGACATTAAGATGCTTGCTAGCAAGCTCCAACAGGTTGTTTTTATAGCTACTCCTTCCCCGTCAGTGCAATAAGGCAGCACATGAGGTTGCGGCCTTTGTGTCTAGAGTAGGTGGTAATCACGTTTGGGACCAAGTGTGGCCTGAGTGGATTTTTGATATTTTAGCTAGTGATGTAAACCTTGCTATTTATCCTTAATAAAACTCTCTTTTTTTGGAAAAAGAAAAAATCTATTGTATGGTCAGGTAAGCAAACCTTGTAGTCACCATATTCGAGACATTTACAATATATGACATTGGTTGAAAATGGCAAGTACATGCAAATACCACTTTTAAATATCTGTTTTGTCCTACAATCAAGCTTATGACATTCAATTTAATTGATGATTTCATGGCTCATAGATTGAAAACCTATTTAATTCAAATTTCAGCTCTATATACATATGGAAACTATATTTTTTAGAATTCCATATTTGGCTTTATTAAATTGGTAACATATACCTACCTTTTAGCTATAAATTTTTTGAGTTTTTCAAAATTCTTTTATGGAATTTTTTTTGTCAAAATGTTAATTTTTTATTATACCTAGTATGGAGGTATAACTTCTTCTTTTTTAAACATATGTGTTTTACCTGGCATTGAGGTGCATCCAATATGTGTTTTACCTATTGGAGAAATAAACGAGTACAATGAGATGGGGAAAAAAACAACAACATGTGAATTATTAATCCCTTTCGCAAAGTTATAAAACTAAAAAAATAGTACAACTTGACAATTGGTGAGAAACAATTGAAAATTTTAATAATCTTTAGGTACATAGAGTGGAAAAAAAAACATTATACTACAAAACGCTACACAAGAATGAAATTAAAACCTAAAACAAACAGTGGGTTTGGATGAGGAAATTTAAAAATACAAAGGATTTCATAAATGACGGAATTTAAAATGACGGAAATTAATGTTCTAGAATTTGTAAAGTTTCTTGTTTGGGTGACTGATTTAAAACACAGAATTTAACCTTTATTTGTAAAGTTATCTTTTTTTAAAACTACATCTCTCTTGGGATTTTAGAAATGACGACTTTTAGATAGAATTTAAACTTGGGATTTATGATCTCCAAATTCCATGTTTTTTTCCATGCTGAATTTCTAAATTTCTATGTTTTTTTATCCAAACACCGGAATTGGTTCATGTCAATTTAGAAATTCTGAGTTTTGTCAAAATCCCAAGTTTATTTCCTTCATCCAAATGCACCATAAAAGATGGAAAAAAAAAAACAATAATAGTATATGAGTGGGCAATTGTATTATCAACGAATTATAGAAGGAGTACACAAATAAGTGGCAATGGATTAACATATTTATGCACAATATGTACATTAATAAAATCCACGTTAAATAGGAATTTGCACAAATCAAGTACAAGAAAAAAAATGAAGTTCCGACATTTACATTCAAAATGTAATTATTCCTTTAATTACGTTATCAAATATAATCATTAATGGCCTATAAATCCTCATCTTACCCGTTTAAGACAATAGGGATATAATAGGAATAAAAAATTTAAATACAAATCAGTTAAATACAAAAGATTGAGTCAGCATGTCAAAAATGGAATGTAATCTACATGGCAAACTAGTCAAAGGACTTGTATCAACAAACAATAATTCGAGGACTAGACCCAACTATTGGTTGGATTTTTGGACCTCTATCAACTTTTCTATAAAATTAACTAAGTACACCATACTATCAAACTATTTATTGAATTACTAATTTACCTAATATAAAATGACCAAAAAGGATATATTGAATTGTGAAACAAATATAATTTTAATAAGTACACCATACTCACCATATTCAACCCTAATTAAACGTAGAGAAGTTTTTATATTGCTTGGTGCTTGGTTTTTGTAATACAAAACAATATCGATAATTAAAAAACAGTAAGGAATTTTTTCACCAAAAAAAAGTAAGGAATTTTGGAGGAAGAACCAAATTGGGTCAGCCCTACATTGCTTTGTTGCATCAAGAAATTTAAGTTGGGAATTCACTTTCAATATGCTAATCAACTTGAGCTTGAGGAGGTTCTTGTCCATCATCAGAGTTCATGAGGGCAATTTCAGCGCGTGTTTTAGCTAATGTCAGCTAATTGACATTCTGCATCTTGTATTTGTTGATGTAATTGGGAAGTAACCCCAACGCAACCATAATTCAATATATATTCTTTTTGGTTATTTTATATTAGGATAAATTAGTAATTCAATAAATAGTTTGGTAGTAGGGCGCACTCAGTTAATTTTAGGGTTCGTTTAGCAACACTCGTTATTAATTACCATAAGTACATATGTCAATTTCAATTAAAACATGATGTGGCAGATGTCACCTCATTTTGGACTCAAATTCTGTATCCTAGTACCACCCTCCTTTAATTGTATTCATTGACTTTGTTCATTGGTTGGTATTATGGTCAATTAACGTTAATTTGAAAATTCTTTATCAATTGGTTGCAATCTTCTCCTCTTTGGTTTCTTATAGACATCCTTAGCCAAAGGTATATTCTTACCTATACGTCCCTCATCTTCTCTTTGTATTCACCTCAGCAAGAGGTAATACAATATATAGCCTACCTCAATATTACCTATATATCCCTTAGGTATTAAGATTGAAACTCTAGAGTTCTCTACAAGTCTTTGGCTTTTTATCACAATAACGTGAATCCGCATGCTCTATTGAAAAACTTGGTTTTTGTATCACAATTTTCTCTTGTAAGTGTCATTACTCTGAAAGAGGCAAATTTACTTGGGCAAAATTCATATACCTCATATGTAGGTATAGAAAAGAAACTGATATATATACGACCTTATATGTAGGTTAAAAGTTTCAATTTGTATATTTATAATTTGAACCTTTTGTTAGTTATATTATCATGGGGGTTTAACTTTGATGGGTATAGTACCTATAAAAATATGAGACACATTATTGTCTTCATATAGGTTTTTCTTTAAAAATTTAAAAAAAAAAAAAAAAAAGGAATGGCTACATGTAGGGTATATAATTCTGGAGAATAACATTTTAAAAAATATATTTTAAAAAATGGATATACAAAACAAGAAACTACAAATAAAAAAACAAGTTTCATATCTTTTCAATATAGGCCCAGTCAATGACCAAAATGTTGGGGCAAACCCTCGTATTACAGTTATTGAATAAAAACCCAATTTTCATTTATTACTTAATTTTTATGACTATTTTACCATTGAAGGTAAATAAAGGAAACAAGTTAAAAGTGCTTTATTTGATGCATTTTGAATTTGAATTTTGAACATTTATGGCTAAGATAATTCATAACTCACAAACACAATATCAAAAAATAAATGATTTGACCAGAAAAAAAAAATTATATAAAAAAAACTAAATATAATGCACATAATTAATCTACCTAACCAAAAGGTGAAAATGAAGAACACATACATGACAACATGCATGAGTGCAGAAATATAACATTGTTAATAGGGAGATATATTAGTAACCTACATACGCAGAAAACTCACAAATACCAAAAATCTAAGCTAGCTATATAATAGAAAGACAAAAAGAAAAGAAAATCCTACAACATACTGAATGGGGTTCGAAATGCATACCTTCAAACTATACCTACACCATAGATGATGAAGATAATTTGCTAACTACTACACCATAGGTAACACTAAATAGAACAAAGCATGCCTATTAAACGAACTCTCGTTAGAAATAACCATCCATATACTTTGAAAGAAGAAAGAAAAAATAGGGCAAACAATGTGTTAAAAACAAGTTTTTCCTATTGTGGAATGGAATAAATACAAGTAAGTGAAACAGGAAAGTCTCAAGATTACCGCAACGCAATACAATATTCATATAGGAGGAGACTGAAACCCTAGCTAGAGCACAAAAAGGGTAAGCAAATCTTGTATTCGCATCACAGAAGATTCAAAAAGGGTAAAGCAACCCTTATAAGAAGGTGTAGTTGGCTGTTTATAGAGCCGTCAAACAATAATCAGAGATGGAGTTTTCTAAGACCTACTTGTTTGTGCTGTTCACCACTCTTCTCTTGCTGTCCTCTTCTTGTTTCGGTGATCAAGGGTCTGCAAACATTGATCTGAAGAGGCTTGTTTCTTCAGTTCCATACCGAATCAAAGGTGCTGATGAACATCCTCTCCTCAAGGATTGGATCAAGAGGCGGGTCCTTTCTGGCCCAAACCACTACATATTACCACCAAAGGTTGATGATGCCAAAAATTATCGTACCTTGAATGAGGTGCCTTCCGGTCCAAATCCTTTGCGTAACATATTGCCACCACAGTTGGATGATCCTATAAATCATCAAATCTTGAGGGAAGTGCCTTCTGGTCCAAATCCTTTACATCACATTCTCCCCCCGCAGCAAAAAATTGATGATCCTGCAAATCATCAATTCTTGAGGGAGGTTCCTTCCGGTCCAAATCCTTTACATGACATCCTCCCCCCGCAGAAAAAGTTGGATGATCCAGAAAACTATCATCTCACGAGGCTTGTGCCTACTGGCCCGAATCAGGAAGAGTCTCCTGAGGAACCACAAGAGTTCGATGATAGTCCTGCAAACTATCATCAAATGAGGGTTGTACCTATTGGCCCAAATCAAGAAGAGTCTACTGAGGAACCACCAGAGTTGGATGATAATCCTGCAAATTATCGTCTCAATAGGCTTGTGCCTACCGGCCCAAATCGAGCAGAGTCTCCTGAGGAACTGCCTTCAAGAGTACTGTCTGGTCCACCTCCACAACCTTCGCCTGCGAAAGCCAATCTTCTGAAACTCCGTTCAAGACGCTTATTGGGTATTCCTATATAGTTCCTAGCAAAGAGTTTGGAATTAATTAAGCCATGGAGGAAAGCTCCATTTATTTAGCTAGTTGCTTCAAGCTGTTATAGTAAACAAACCCAGAATAGCATATCTAGTCTCTAGTTTTCCTTATTCTCAGTTATGTCATTTAATTTGGTATTTTGCTTCTTCGTTATTGGTTTGGTTCACTTATCTGATCAATACCTTCTCTTTTTTTTATTTTTTGTCTTTCTGGTTTGGGGATTTCATATCTTTTCTTTTGATAAAACCATCATGCATCTTCGCTAATAAATCATAGACTAACTTATGCGTGCAAACATTTAGGGTAGAAAGTGTCGACTATATATATGTATCCAATTTCGCCTTGTAATCTTTTTGGGCTTAATACGAATTAAGTCCTTACTTATTGTGTGTGTGTGTGTGTTTTTTCTTGATTAAGTAGAACTTTTATTAATTCGAGATAATCAGTACAAAGATAAAAGAATAACCCGAAGGTTATTCTTAACCGCATGATGAACATGACAGTCAGGACACAATCACGCATTCATCCTAAGAAAATAGTTGTATGAAAGCACATTCATCTTAAGAGTATCTCCAATAGCAGTAGCAAACCAAATTCTTCAAATTGAAGTTCGTTGACTTACGTGGCAATTTAAAAGGCTTTATTTGCTACTTTAATATTTTGTGCCCCAATAGACTCTTCACTTTTCAATTCAATTAATGCAATATTATGGAAAAAAAATTTTAAAAAAATGAAAATATGTGAAAAATATCAATGTATTTATTGTTTGAAAAAAAAAATGTCTAGGTTTTATTTTTCCAAAGTAAAATTAAATGTTTTGAAGAGTTTGACAAGGCACCTATTTTAGCATTCCAAAGCTATTGAAGAGGCTGTTAGAGATGCTTTAAGGATATGACCGCCTGAAACAACTCATGAATGGCTTAAAAAAAATACAAAAGAATAGAAAACTGGGACTGCGGTGGTGAAATAAGTGTCATAAAATGTTAAAAACAGAGTCATTGACTTTGTTAATAAAAATTAAAAAGAAAAATAGGGTTTTTACATGTGATAATAGAAAATCATATATAAACCCAAAAAGTGTTAGGGTTTATTAAGAATAACCTGCATAATTTTATTTTTGCAAATCCAGGCCCGTTGACTGTGTTTCATGTAGGGGTGGTTGCGGTTCGGTAACCGCGATTTTTTGCCCAAACCGCAAACCGACCGACTATTTGCGGTATGGTGATTTTTGAAACCGCAAATATTTTTCTTCTCAAGCATATATAAATTCACAATCTCCTCAACTTCTCAAGCATTCACAACCTAAAGAAAATTAAAGTTCAATTCCAAGCATTCCAATTAAAGTTAAACTTCTCAAGCATTCCAATTCCAAATTCTTTAAAGTTACAAATCAAAAGGAAAATGCAATGCAAAATGAATTAAAGTTACAACCCAAAAGAAAATCCAATTCAAAGTTAATTAAAGTTACAAACTAAAAGGAAAATGCAATGCACCAATGTTACAAACTAAAGTTACAAACTCAAGTGTTGGTGAGTTGAGCTTGAGAGAGAGAGAGAGAGAGAGCTTGAGTTGAGTGAGTGTGGTGGAGGTTGAGTTGAGAGAGAAGAGACATAACTTAGATTGATAGAGAGAGAGAGAGAGAGAGGAGGAGATGAGTTCGATTCGGGTCTGTGAGAGAGAAGCCGATTTTGAGAGTTGAGAGAGAGAGAGAGAGAGAGAGAGAGAGAGAGAGAGAGAGACGAATGAGAATCAGAGAGTTGAGAGAGTGAGATCTCATAAGGAGAGAAGAGAGGCTTAGGTCTGATCGCATCTAACGGCTACGATTAATGGGTGTGAATAGAAAATATTGTATGAAATATATTTTACATATAATATAATATAGACAATATTATTTAAAATATATTCGCGGTTTGCGGTAACCGCAAGTTTTGAAAATCAAATACCGCAACCGCAAATGCGGTTCGGTTTTAAATACCGCAAATGCGGTTCGGTTTACCGCGATTGCGGTTTCATTGCGGTAAATTATCGGTTGGTTTTTGCGGTTTTTCGGTTTTTCGGTATAAAATGCCACCCCTAGTTTCATGTGTGAGCAGACATGATGAGTTAGCATATATTTATGGTTCCTATTTTTCAATTTTTTATGCTGTACCCGCGTGGACAAATTTTTTATTATATTTTTTTTCTGATTTTATGTTACTTAATTATGGAAGTAAAAACAGGAAACAAACAAATTTTAATTACAAGATTTGATTATTCTAATAATTGTCACATTTGGGTGTATATCTTCCCCTACATTTCAGCCGTCCCTATATATGTACCTTCTTCCTTTGTTTTTACTTTGCTTCTACTTCTTCTTTCCCTCTTTCTCTTGTTCTTCTTGCTTCTTCTTATGATTGTTCATGCTGGAGTAGTAATTTGTACGTATGGCTTACAGGTAGTTAAATATATGCATAAATAAGGATTTTAGCAATTTCCAGTTTACCTCAAGAATGAAAGAGGGAGAGATAGGGTTCCCAGTATGACCTTTCTTCTCTCTCCGAATATGCTTATCAATCTCCTCACCATATATGAAGTGAGAATGGCAGAATATAATGCCGGTTTGATCACTTCTCATTAGTAAACATTATCAAATTAGTATTAGTCAATACGCAATCTTATGCGGTTACATCAATGTGATTATAAGACTATAAGTAAGAACGCAGCCACACAAAACTAAAAGAAAAGAGCAAGGTATGGCTGCTGATGTGTTCCGACAGCAGGAGGGCGCGGCAGAGCAACTCTGACCGTTGGCGCTTGTGGCTGCAAGGCTGTGCAGGTCACAGGACCACGTGGTGGCTGTTCTGCAATTCTAGCAGCTGTTTGCGGCGGCTGTTCTGCAATTCCGGCAGTTGGAGGTGGCTGCGAAGCGCTTGAAGGCGGACGCAAGGCGTTGGCAGCCACGATTCCGTGAGGTTGTAGAGAGGCTTCCACCACGAAGCCATGAGACGGGCCCGTCATGGTGGTATTACTCTTCGAACATCTTGTATCGACCACGGTTGATTGGAAAAAGTTGTGGAAAATGAATTTGGAGCACGCTTTGAGTATAATTTCGCGCTCTCAATGAAAGCACCAATTTGTGGGAGCAAATTTCCTCCCACGAGAATATTCATCTAAAGATTCCTTCGTCTTCTTCGCACCTCTCTCTCCCTGCAAAACAGATCGGAGTAAAAGGACCACACCCGGGGGTGTTGGCCAAAGGCCCTCCGATGCCTAAGTTAGGATGGGTGTTTCAAGGAAAACCGGGTGGGCGGAGCCGTGTGTGGAGGCAGTAGCCTTGTGTGTGAGAGAGAGAAAAAAGATGGTGGCTAGGGTTTGTGAAGGATTATTTCTGCAGAGTTTCAATAGGAATTTAGACGTACCTTGACCCTTGTGCGTAGCCAAGTATTTATAGGAGCCTCGGAGGCTAGGGTTTCAAAGGAATAATTCCGTAGATGGAAAGGAATTATTCCTCCCCGATTAGGTGAGATTTGATTAATTAGGGATTTGATTTATTTGATTTAAATCAAATCCCTAATTAGGATAGGAATCAAATCAATCCCAATTTTAATTAGGTAACTCCCAATTTAATTGGGTAACTCCCAATTAAATTGAGTAACTCCCAATTAGGTCAAATAATCCCCAAATGGAAGGAATTATTTGACCTAGGGTGATTTAATTCGGTTCCCACAGAAGTCATTCTAAATTTTAAAGCATGCAAGAGATTATGAAGTAGTGTAATCGAACAAATTGAGTTGACATCATTACATTTTTGCAATCATAATATTTTCCTTCTGCCAATGGGAAAATGGAAGCTAAAATTTTCAAGAATGATGAATATGAGAAGAATAGAATAAAACTAAAAATTTATTGGAAATATTTGTTTGTTTTACCTGCAAGAATATATTCTAACTCCACCACAAAGACCAAAGGGGCAATCAAATTTATTGGAGTAAAAGGAGCCAAAGAACTGATGGATTACACAGCCACTAACATAAAATAAAGATTGGCAACTCTCCGAAACTGCTCGAAAAGTGCTTTTGGAAGAAATGTCACAGCAGTGTACGTAGTTGTGGAAACATAGTTCTTGGGATACTTGTAAGACTTAGCCTTTTGTAGCTGGGGCTCATTGAGTCATTGCAGAAAACCACCCGCGAAAATCCCGGCTGACCAAGGAGCTGCTGGCTAGGATCATGCTCAGCAGTGACAGGTCTCAAGCATGCAAAAGAATACAGTTTGCTCAATATCTGATCTTCCTCTTTGTTCTTCCAGATGACCCTGGCAATTTCTGACCAATAAATGAATTTGAGAGCTTCACTCTTTTACATTTGCAGGCCGACTTCTCTTCAACTATAAGAAAATCTGACTGAAACTAAGCTCAATAATTGTGACCAATTAAGTTAAGCAAAGACCTCCTCAAAGTCAATCAATAGCAGTAGGTTGGGTTGGGTTGGGTGTAGAAAATAATGTGAGCACAGACACTTTTCTACGTATAAATTCATGGAACTCAAAACTAAACAAGAGTGTTGTATTATTGGTATTTTAGTGATCAACTTCTCTGTTAAATTTACCACCTAAAATCTCATCTCCTACAACCTCAGACCCTAGAGAAAATTGAGAAAAAGTAAGCTCTTCTGCCAAAGATTTAGATTGAAACTCAAAACTTATTCTATATTGCTTTTAGGAACATTGACAGGAGCATTCAAAACTTACTCTAATATCAGACATCAATGGTACAAAATTACTAAGTCAACCTTTGCATCATCTTTTGTCCTAGTGATATTGTGATTCTCCACCATTCTTATTGGATATGGGGATCTTAGTCTTCCCAAGTAGACTCGGCAGCCATGTAGATTCCCAGCACAGTGAATACATAAGATGAATACAGGGCATGCAGAGCAAATGAAGAAAAGGTTGAGCTAAATTATAATGATTAGATCAATTTCTCATTAAATTATACTAATCAATTACTAATTGGTAGCTAGCGAGCAAGGTTAATAGGTCCTGAAAGAGAATATATACTAGAGAAAGCATCTGAAATGATTGAAAGGGATCTAATTTTACTAGGGGTTGCTGCTGTTGCAGACAAATTACAAAAAGGGGTTAGTTATCTTTGACTGAAATACTGGATGGTCTGCATATATAAGATGGACTTGTGTGGCATTTGCATGTTCACATGATCTTCTCACAGTTAATACTTTCTTCTTTATATCAGGTTCCAGAATGCATAGATAAACTTGCCCAAGCAGGGATTAAAATATGGCTGCTCACTGTTTCTATTTCCTCCACACTACTAGGCAGGTCGGCTTTAATCCTAGTGCCTGGAATCAGGGTCAGATCACTGATTCAATCACTAGGCATATGGAATGAGCTAAACTTCCAAAACAACCATATTCTTTCTATCATAATTGACTAAATTTGGTCTGAAAAAATTACTAAGGAGAACAATTTCAGACTTTCAATTCTGTAGATGGCACAAGTATAACACCCAGATCATGTTTATCAGACAACAAGTATTTAGTTATCTCACAGCTAGAAATAATTAATAATAAAAATTTCAGCCCGTAGCGCAATGCAGAGCAAATAACTGCTACTAGAAAACACCCACAACAAAATCTTGTGTTATAACAAGCGCAATGCAGAGCAAATAAACCAACAGCTCTTACAGCAACCTAAGCGAAAATTAACAAAAATGTCATTCACTCCTATAACTGCAACACAACAAACCAGCAATGCAGCAAATACCGCAACAACTCAACAGAAAGCTTACATGGGAAGTAAAAATAATTTAAACTAAAAATATTGCAACCATGGGGAATTACACCCTAAACAAGAAGCTAGAAATTAAATCCTAAACCAAAACAATAATAATAATAATTTGAAATTTTAAGTTTTAAAGAAGAATCCTTCTAGCCCTTTAGTGCTTCATGATGTTCTAAATTAATCTTTATCTCATCCCCTGCATTAGTAACTAATAGTTGGAACAATTGATAAAATGACAGGCATCCAATATGGATCAGAGCTCAAAACCATTTTGACTTTAATTTCCATAGCAGCATGCCGATAGGTCAACTATTAAGTCACAACGAGCAAACTGTTGTACCATAATTTGGTAAGCAGTACCAGATTTATCCCTATCATGAGAGAATTATAGGCACAGTAACAAGTCTTTGGCAGAGGAAACATAGTGGAACATTCCATGAATTAAGACAAACATGGAAAGCCAATCAATTATGATCATCTATCCATTGCACATTAACAAGCATCTCTAAAATAAGTCATTATTATACTTGAATTACAATACTACCTCTAGATTAGGCCATTGATTCATTTCCTCTGCCAGCAGTTTAAGAGCAAGTCAATTTCTTGGGATTTTTCTTTCATTCACTTAAATCAATAATCCCATATTAGCGTCCCAATAAATATAATTAATTTTCCAATTTGTAACAATTTACAGACGCCAAAGAAATTTTTTTCCTCCCTCTTATGATTTTAGAAGGCTATAAACAACCAAGCAAAGAGTTGTAATGACATAGCATGCACTTTATTCCAATTATTGTCGCTCAACAATCATTTTATACTTTTGAACTTATCTTCATCATTATACTAAAGATGCCAAGGCTTTTATCCGACCATTATCAGTATGAATCTCTTTTTCTCACTCTTACATAAGCTATTATTGAATTGACAACTTGATTGCATAGTTCCCACTTGACAGAGAGAGAGAGAGAGAGTTTAAAAAGGAACAGCTGATAATATACTTTTTGTAACAAAAAAAGTTTGATATTAACACTCAAGATTGAGCTATGATACCCACAATTCCGTGCTATATCAGTTGTTACAGGTCCACTAGTGTTTGAACTAGCTCTCTTTATTCTTTACAGGAAATGTATTGCTTCCTTAGCTGCTGATTAACTTCTACAATTAATAATCTTACAACTTCGCCAACACTTGCCAACTTATTTTTGAAAAGCATATCTCTAACTACAGGAATCTTGAAAAACAAGAAAATATATCAAGAAAGGAAATGTTTTGTAATCAAATTATTCTACCTTAATACCATTTTCGGAAACCTTCACAACAGCCATGAAAATTTAGTTTCCTTATCATGTTAAAAAAATGAAGCAAAGGCTAAACTACAGAAGCGCCACACATAATGTAAAATTAGGGCTGATAACTTAATGACTGCACCTATGTGAATAATCGAACTCGAAATTTCCAACAAACAGTAGCTGGAGCACATTTATGCATCAATGATCATATATTTCATAACTTGTGTAAACCAGTGAGGATGGAGAGATTTTCTCTTAGAACATGTGTGCTCTTGACATAACAAAGATGCATATGTAGATTGTAGTTAATGGCACTTCATCATCCAGTCGTTTTTCGGTAAATGTTCATGACTTACACCTGACAGTGATGGAAGAAATATGACAGCAGCCAGCCAGCACCTCTACTAATACTGATATTCTGTCTTGATTGCAATTACTAGTAGCTTTAAGTTTGCACTAAATGGTTTAAGATGCATCTACTAGAGGTTGTTCTATTAAAATGGTCAACTACTCAGTTACATGTTGCAATTTGTGAAGTAAATTGCTTATCAGGCCTTCCCAATTGTGCAGTAATTCTTTGAATCCATATAAGCGGCTCATCTATAATTGGATATCAGAATGTAATAGTACTTGACTAGGCACCCCTCCATTGATCTTGGCTAGCTTCATTAAATTCATAAATTCTTTGTTTGAATTAACGATACTACTGTGAGACGTAATATTAACATTGCAAACAAAATAATCCACATATGCGCTAATTTCAGCTGTTTTATGAATCATTGCATTGAAAATCTGCCTGACATTGCATAATGTAGCACAATGGGCAGGAACCCACTCCAAATAATAAATTAGAGAAAATTATCTCATTTAGTGGAAAACCAAAGCATACTCAGCAGTAGATATCTAATAGTTAACAATAACATCATTTTATCTCGAGAAAGCCAAGGAAACTAACCAAAACTGGAGGCACTTCTGATTCATCACTAAGTTCAGCATCATCAATTTCCGCAGCTGTATCCCAATCAATCTTCAGTCTCTTAGCAGCCTCCTGAAGATCAAGACCAGTGCCTGTCACTCTTGCGATAGGGACTTCCCAGGCTTTTTCTTCACTGGTTTAATCTGAACCTATACCAGAAAAAATCATATAGGAACAACTCAGCAAATTGATATCCAGTGTCGGTTAGAAACTTAGATAAACATGAAAAAGCAGTGGTGAGCCATCTCATGAAAAGAATTACTTGATAATAGCCTATCCCTATAGGAACATTCCATGAATTAAGACAAACATGAAAAGCCAATCAATTATGATCATCTATCCATTGCACATTAACAAGCATCTCTAAAATAAGTCATTATTATACTTGAATTACAATACTACCTCTAGATTAGGCCATTGATTCATTTCCTCCGCCAGCAGTTTAAAAGCAAGTCGATTTCTTGGGATTTTTCCTTCATTCACTTAAATCAATAATCCCATATTAGCGTCCCAATAAATATAATTAATATTCCAATTTGTAACAATTTACAGATGCCAAAGATTTTTTTTCCTCCCTCTTATGATTTGAGAAGGCTATAAACAACCAAGCAAAGAGTTGTAATGACATAACATGCACTTTATTCAGGAGAACTGAATCACATCCCAAGGATTCTGCAATTCCAAGCCAGAATAAGAACACTCAATTTTAGAAAAGTACAAATATCACCACAATTACGGAACATGCTCAACCGAAGTAGAAAGAAGAAAAATAATCTCTTTCTTTTACCATGTTACTCTCTCTAACTTGACTAGATTGACAATTCAATTCAGCAAAAGAATAGGATAAAAAGAAAAAAAAAGGTACATAATATTTCTTTTTAGTAGAATATGGCCAAGAGCACATTACCACAGGTGAAGAGAAACCATATCTTTGCATCAACATGTCATTCTGTTGTCCACTCATGTAATTGACCGTCATCTGTAAATATTCCTCCAAATTAGTAGCAGATCATCTTCATATATGTAAACTAAAAGCCTTAGCATAAGACTCCTTCCAAGCATTTACCTATGAAAGGAAATTATCAACATCAATTGAGAAAACAGAATAGGCATTACCTCGTCACCTTTCTTAATCCGTTTTCCAGCATTTATCATCACTTCAAGCATGCGATCCTTAAAACGCCAATGGAAAAAACAATTTGGCTCGAAGGAATGGTTTAGCATATCTGCAGAATTTAACAAATTGATTAGACAGCCATCTAATAACAAAATGGGGAATATAAATAGTAAGTGAACGCAGATAGTTTAAGGAAACCATTTGCTTCGAAATCCCAATAAGTGAAAACAGAAATAGTATACGTACATAATACAACTAATGCAAAAAGAAGATGAATTTCATACACAAAGTTGTGTCTTCATCAACATCTTACCAATTTCAAATGGACAAAGATGTCTAAGAGCAAAACCAAATTGAATTAAGAACATAATATATAACTCATTAGGACAAAGATAAGTTCTTCATTCCCCCCTCCAAATAGCGATTACTCATCTAATTTTATAATATATTCATGAGAATTTTTTTTTATAATCAAAACTAGAAGAGTATAGGTGGATACAAGCTTACCTGCATATGGAATTAGCATGTTTGCATCTTGAACAAGTGCACCAATTCTCATTTGCATGCCAATGCATCGTGATTGTGCCATACTCAATGCCCAAATGAATCTCTCAGGATCATGAGCAAGACGTTTAATTTTTAGTGGTACACCAGAGTGCTGATTCAGGTGAGCACACATACAACGTATGCATAATCAGTTAAAAGTTAGGGTAAGCAATTTATTCTGCACAATAATAATGATAACAAGAATGCTTTCTGAGATACAAGATACAGAGGCTGCTAAATACCCAATTTTTTTCCCAAAATTTGAAGGCTCGACGTTGCTGTTCTCTCATAGTTGAAGCAAGATTGGGATTCTGCAGTTCCGAAAGCTCCTCCTATAGCATATATGGAGCAAAAGCAAAGAAAAGCATGATTAAGAGTACTTATTTACAAAACTTCAAGAGGCCCAAACAATGTGGATGCATTCTCGAAGGCCACATGACAGCTATAGATGTGTCTGTGACATCAGGCACACTCAAAGCCTTGATGCAAATCTTAATAACAAATGACAATTTCAAGTTTAAGCTTTAAATTGGCCTTCTAAAATTTTACCTGATGCTTTGCTCAAGGAGAGCCTCAAATCTAAAAATTGCAATCCTCAAATACATGTTAAAGCTCTAGATCTTATAGGTATAAATCAAAGAAGAAAGATGCATGCCTATGTTTATTTTTATCACTCGTGAATGAAGCCAAAAGAAATAAATGGTACTAAACTATGCAAGTTTTTTTATAAAAAAATACTATAAATAAAGATTTATGTTCTGTAAATTCATCTACCTCACTAGCTAGAAGCAAGCTGGGGCACTCATCTGCACTGGGTAAAAAATCACCATACAACTGCCAAAAGTTATCTTCCCGATCAAATGCGTACAAAAGAAGGCATGCTAACCTCAGATCCCAATCTGTCTGCCCCAAAAAGGAAGGCAATAGAAATTGAATGTCAATTCATAATTTGAACAAAATGCTATTTCCATGAAGAAATACTAGAATAATTGACAAATTATTTTTCCTGGTAAATGAATGATTATACAAATCAGCTATCAATCCTTGATAGCTGAAATTAAGTAAAACACATTTACCTCTGGATCAGTTGAGTTAATGATATCAAATATTGGATGACCCACTGGTACTATATCTGGAAAAAACATCCATGGGAGCTTTTGGCTTACGGTTAACATCAGTTCTAGTGGAATTTCCATTATTACCTGTGAAATTGAGAACAAAGCAACATTAATACCAAAAAACTAGCCATTGGAACTCAACACTTCATCATAAACCAAGGGCTGTCAAAACCATCACAGACACTGACACTTAATGTGGCATTATGCATGGAGCTGTACTCACACACACTCCATAGTAAGTGCAACAGATTATTATAATCGGATAGAAACAACTCACTCTAGCCCGGCGAAGTGGTTCAACATCCTTGGAAGCATAAACTCCAAACCCATCTGGCCCTTCTTTAAATTCAATTCCATAAGCTCTCATACTTCTAACATACCCTATCTTGTAGAAATCAGGGTCCGCTGGCTCCAACTGTAGGCATTACAAAATAAAGGTGTGAATGTTGCAGTGAAGTTTAACCAAGTATGGCTCTCTCCCCTATTGGTTGAATACTACATATATGCTCTTCTGGTTTTTTATGAACATAATTGTGCGGTTACCACCAAACACTTCGAAGATACTAACTTTCTTTCATTTAAAAGATGCAATTTTCAGTTAAGAGGCCACAAAACAAAGTGGATACAACTTAATTGTTAACAAAATGGTATCTTAAATTTTGAAAATTGTTTCAGTGTTCTAAATTCAATTTCCCTACATTTTCTGAGCAATCAAACAGAGCATAAAGGAGAACAAGAAATGGGTATTACCTCAGAGGCAGACCCTTCAGCTTCAGGGGGCTGAAACAAAGAAAACGGAGGAGCTTCGGTGGCTGCTTTTGCTTTAATGGGTTGAATTCGAATGCCTTCTACTGCGTCTTTAGTAGGGACAGTATATCTGGGTCGTGGTGACCATCCATAGTTGGAACCTTTCAACTGCTTCACACACATCAAAATTAATCAGACAGAGATTAAAAAAATAAAGAAAATGAGAGAGAGAAAGAGATGGAACCTGAGGATTGGAGATGAGGCAATGGGAGGGGTGATGCAGAGGAAGAGAAGAAGAGGCCATTGGAGAGAAGAGACAGTATTATAATTGAAACTCCAACAACATATTTGATGGCAGCAAAGCAACCAAAGCAGCAGCAACAAGTGTTAGAAGTGAGTGACGAACTGGGAAACGTTATCCACTTTGACAGTCTCCTCCCCTGTTTCAGTGTTTTAAACTCGAATGAATGAGTATGAGAAAAGACATGTTTTTGTGCTCTTTTTTTAATATATATATATATATATTATAATAACTTTGGTTCTTCTACCGTAATCCTCTTGTTTCATTCCAAAAATCTTTTCAAGTTTAAAGATGTACTTCTCTTTTATTTTTATTATTTTATTATTTTATTTTCCAATTAGAAAAAGAAAATATTATAGATTAATTGAAATGCCAGTGTCCTCTTGGAGTGGCCATTCCTACTTACATTATGTCATTCACAATTTATGGGTGTGCAAAAATTTTCCTCTTTGTATTTTCGATGAGTTGTTTTTGTGTATGTGCCAAACTGTGATTTGTAAGATGGAAGTAGTGTCTTTTTTATATCAAGAGTGAGAGGAGATTTAATTTTGAAATCATTCCCACATTAAGAAGAGAAATAAGAGGGAAGGGATTCAAATTTATAATTGAGAAGAGAAATAACTTTGTATGAACAAAGCCCATAAAAATCCTCAGAGGACTCTTGAATATTGACATAAAATGTAGCATCTTTTCCGGTTATGGAATCCAAGTGCCCTCTCAAGTGATGGAGTTGAACATTGCATTCACATTCTGTCTCAGTCAAAATTTACATACCAATATCAGTTTATATAACTTGGCATATTTGGCAATGTCACAAATACACCATTACAATATCAAGTTTGAGGGATCAAGGGAAAAACAGAGTCAGACAACATTTTTCATGCCTTGACATCCTAGGACCTAGGAAGTTCTCTGAGGCTTTTCTTCTTTTTCGGTTACAATTGATTGTAGAAAGACTCAGCCACAGGTCAACTCAAACAGAGGCCTCCGTCAAAGAATGGGAGCACAACAAAACCCAATGTGCCATAGGCATGATGCTATCTGTGATTTCTTCACATCTCAGTGCCATGCTTCTACCCTGCTGGTACTCAGCAACAATCACCATTTCACAAACGCACTAAGGCAATCTTTTCTGCTCAACTGCCTCTAAAACAGAAGATGAAAATGGCATACGAAAGGACAGACACTGTACAGAATGCACGATTATAACAGCCAGACCCTATGCAGAATGCAGGACTATAACGGCCACACCCTGTGCAGAATGCAGGACTTTGTTTACAGCTCTGAAGCCCTTAGCTATGGAACATGTAATAGCAACAGCAGATCCCCAAACATCATGCAGTAGTAAACAGCAATCTTCACAAAAGTGCGGCACCTTACACCTTTCCAAGAGCCAGTTACAGAAATACTAGCATCAATGAGAAGATCAAACAAACACAATTAAACAGGCTCAAGTAGTGCATGAAACTTGCTGACTTACAACTTAATAAACAATTTAAAATACAACTCACAATTGCATACCCACTAAAAGAGATTGGCCATATTTTTTAATTTAGTATGACCTAAATATAATGCTTACTACATAGAAGAAGGCCAGTGATGATACAGACCTAGAGTTTAAGAATGCATGAATCATGTTACCAATTTAAAGAAAACACCTGTTCTCTGTAGAAAGCTACTCTCTTTAACAGTAATAACAGTGGTCTTTACTTGAAAATTGAAATCAAGCAAGATGTTTGACCCAAAAAAATAAACATCAAGCAAAATGGTATCAAGTCTACTAGAGATAGAGAAAGTAATCAGAATTGAATTCATCTTGACAGAGGCAATAGCTAGTAGTCTTTGCAACTATTACGGAGCACAAATGGATCACATGATGGATTGCATACACACACAGCATGGTAAAATACTGTTCACAGTTTGGTATTTAAAATTAGTTAGCCGGATGGAAAAGATATAATCCTTTCTGGAAGGCTAAGGCCGATTATCAAACTTTATATAGGAAGTATGAACAATATACTGAACAATTGAAGGAGGAGAACTTAATTCTAAGCCACACTACAATTCAAAACCAAACATGTAGTTGAGTACCATATCATGTAAGAAAGAAAATTCTTCATCTTGAGTTATTAAGTCGAGACAGTAGATACCATCACAATCAACATTGTTCTAAAGATACCTACTCCGGTACATATGAAAAGGAATTATGTTTACATCGAGACAGTACCTGAAATCACACAGAAATGGCCCCCTATTGGTAAGTGAATATGTAGTTCTATCATAGCATCATCCTACCAAACGGAAGACTGAACAAAAGAAACACTCCAAGAAAGCACTTAAGGTGAGTACTAGCTTGCTAAGACATTCGTTTCAGAAAATCTCATTTTCTGAAAGCACACTAAAGCAGAACATTCCTATCAGCTGAGAATGCTATTTATTGGCTATTTTAGTTCATGAAAAAAATTCAATTCAAATTTTGGCCATATCAATGCAAATATTACAAACTTAGGGTCAAGAAAAAAAAATTGTTCTTCAATTGACAACTAATACAAAAAGTTTCAATACCACACAGATATATTGTCTGCATCCTATAAAAAAGATAAGTAATTTGTAAAAGGTATTCATAAAAGGATCTCTAATTGAAAGCAAAGATAAGTCATTTGTAACCAATCGTCCAGAAACCTATACCTGCTCTATTCTGCCCAATTGCCAATCATGTGATCCAACAAAGCCAAAACCTTCTTCACACACTCTGATTCATCACCTTTCTCTCTATCCCCTACACAACCCAAAGCCTCATTCAACTCCACTGCCTCCTTAATCCTAGCCTCCCTCAACAAAACCTTATAAACCCACTTCTTCAGACCACATCCCGGCACGATATTCGTACTCAGCATGGCCCTCAAAACCTTCAAAGCCTCAAGAACCATCCCATTCTTACAGAACCCATTAACCAAAACCTCACAAACTCTCTCGTCGAGCACACATGGAGAGCCCGGCCTTACCAACCAGTTGAACATTTTGAGGGCCTCTTTGGGTTTATTTTTCTTGAAATATGAGGCAATGAACATGGTTGTGATGGGCGTGAGATAGGGATGTGAAGGTGGGTTGTGCCTGAGGCGGGTTAAAAGTGACATGGGTCGGGCCATGTCGGGTTGGGAAGTGAAGGAGTGGATGAGAATGGACAAAGAGAGAGATTTGAGAGGTGGGTTTGTGAGCAGGGCTGTGATGGTGAGGTGGGTTGCTGTGTCGAGGTGGTTTAAGAGGCAGAGGCGTGGGAGGAGGAGGTTGATCTTTGTGTGCTCTACTTGAGTTAGACTTTGAGTTTGAGTTTGATTGGTTGGTTTCGGTGCAGTAATTGAATCAATAGCAGAAGTGGAAGTGGAAGTGGAAAATGAGCGTGGTGTGATGGTGGATTTTGAGGCAAGGTAGAGAATATGCAGCGGTTTCTGAACTGATTTCATTCTCAGCCTTGCAATTGTCTTCGAATTGGTTTGATTCTCGGTTGTTGAACTATGCTTTGTTGCTGTTTGACCCCAAAAAAAAAAAAAAAAAAAAAAACTATGCTTTGTTGCTAGTTACTCTTTTTTTTAGGGTTAACTGGTGATTTGCCCCATAAACTTGTACTTAAGTTTCAATTTACCCCTTATATCTTTTTTTAGAAAATTAAGGACCCCAACTAATTTTTTTCACCAATTTGCCACTTCACATCCATCCTGCCATCAAGTTGGAGGTTACTTTTGTCATTTCGCGTCTCCACCAAAACACCAACTTGAAGGTAGAATGGATAGGAAGTGGCAAATTTTGACGTCCTAGGGCAAATTGGTGAAAAAAAATTAGTTCGGGTCCTTAATTTTCTTAAATAAAAAGGATAGGAGATAAAACGAAACTTAAGTACAAGTTCAAGGGACAAATCACCAGTCAAACTTTTTCTTTTTTAATAAGAATTTTGCTAGTTAATAACCTCATTTTTCATTCATTAGGGTATTTCATCAAATTACCCACTGAACTTGTACCTAATTATTAATTTACCCCATGACCTTTTTTTTCAAGAAAATTAAGGTCTCGAACTAACTTTTATTCTTAATGTTCCCCCTGCCGTCTAAATCATCAACATTTCATCCAATTTTGCCGTTAAATCATTGGAAAAAAAAATTAAAGAAATGAGAAAAAATAATAATAATAAACTCCCCACAGCCGTAGCTATCTTCCCTTTCGAAACCCACCCCAAGACCCAAGACCATCCATATCCCCACCATCGCCGAATCCCCTTTGGCAACCCAACCCCAGACCCAAGACCACCCTCTTCCCCACCACCGCCTCCCCTCTCAGCAGGCTACCCTCCCACAACCACCACACTCTCTCTATCTTCCCCCTAAAATTTTTTACTCTACACACCCAATCACCACAGCCAACCCCTATCTCACCGACCCAGAACAATAACTCCCCATCCCCAGCTCATCCATTCCAATGCTCTCTCTCTGTGCAAACATGTTCAATTTTTTTTTGTTGGACCTTCTATCTCTACCCAAATCCTCTGCTACTTCAACAACAACCAATAAAACAAAGCATCACCCAAATTCTCGATTGAAATCCTAGCAGTTAGTGACAATCCCATTCCCTGCCCTAGATCCAAACCCTACCAACATCGCAACCCAATGTCCACCATCGCCACCCTCTCTCTTGATCTCCGATCAACCTCCACACCCCACTTCAAATCTGGGTTGTTTGAAACCTAGAGCCTCTTCCTCAAACCCCTCTCTCTTGCACAGACCCATGAAAATTGCACTGATGGGTTGCAAGGTTGGTGGGTTCGACGAGCTAACGAGGGTGGATATGGCTGGGGAGGCACAAATGTGTCTTGGGTGAGAGAGAGAGAGAGAGAGAGAGAGAGAGAGAGAGAGAGAGAGAGGGAGGTGGAGGGGGTGGGTGTGGGTGGGTGGGTCTCACCCCTCTGTTTATAAAATAATTTGTTTTTCTTCATTTTTTAGGTTATATTATTTTATTGTAAAGTATTTAATTATTTTTAACATATGAAATGATCAATTACCCTCATATTTAATGGCAAATTAGATGAAATGTTGATGATTTAGACATCATGGAGAACATTGAGAATAAAAGAAGTTAGTTCAAGTCCTTAATTTTCTATTAAAAAAAAGTCAAGAGGTAAATTAATAATTATGTTTAAGTTCAGAGGGTAATTTGATGAAATACCCTATTTATTATAATAATCTATCTTCTATATATTTTAAGGCAGAAAGCCTTAAAAGTAAAATTTTTAAAATCCCCACAATTGACCTTGGGTAATTGGTTGGAACATGCCACATTTAAAGGCCGATTATCCCAGAAATTTTAATTTCACGATTGTAATGCATATCGATTGTTGGTAAAATTTAGCTGTCCAACTTTAAAGCGCCTACCTGATGGCATGTGTGGGGCTTTGGAAATGCATCCCACAATGCTTGAGATTGTGACAAGAAGAAACCAAAAGTTGAGTTGGGAATTTAATATCAACTGAACCCTACGCACAGCTCAAAAGGTTTTTATTATTTTAAAATAGGGCGTTTGTATTGTATCTGATCTGGTATCCTAGGTACAACATAATAATAC
Organism: Prunus kanzakura; assembly: GCA_020521455.1. NCBI lineage: Eukaryota > Viridiplantae > Streptophyta > Magnoliopsida > Rosales > Rosaceae > Prunus > Prunus kanzakura. The sequence goes on from BPUM01001066.1 coordinate 106,878, forward strand.
TTACAAAAATTCCAATTTACTCGCACATGTGTAAATCGGGCTCATATATATATATATATATAAGAGAGAGTAGAAGTCCACCGCCATTTCCGTCAATCTCTATCAAATTTCCCACCTCCCCTTATCACACCTTATTTCCGTCAATCCCCACTTTACTACCGAGATGTTTGACAATAATAAGTTCGTGTCTCTGAGTTTCGAATTCAGAGACACGAAACTAGTTTGTTCTTCTCCTCTGGGTATAAACTATAAACAAAACAAACAATCATCTTGAAATTGAGCACTAATGTTTTGGTTTATCAAAGTTGTTTTATTTTCTTCACCTTTTAGCTTTGTATCTCCAAAATATAATTTTACCGGCTCCACACATTCACCTTTTTTGCTTTATTTTTTTCAAATTTTTATTATTTTGTTTTGGTTAAGTATCCTATGTTCTTCATTTGTATTTAAGTTTATCCTTGAATATTATTTTCTTTCAATTATTTCAACATTATCGGAACACTCCCATACTAAGAAGAAGATGATTTTTTTTATTTATACCTAATCATTTATAAAAATTCAAAAGGGTTAAATAGTCATTTCAAAATACATTACATCTATATGATAATGGGGAAAAAAAGGTTGATAAATACTCCTTATTGTTATGATTTATCTATGGAAATGGTAAGTGATTAGGGTTAGTTCGGTTTCACATTGTGACAACAATATACTGCTACCACTGCTCTCTTTACAAGAAAAAGACACAAAATTCATTCATCAATTATGTTTTTTTTTTCCTTTTCTAATAGGGCTTTTTAATATGCATATATTTTGAGCAGCACATGTTACCGTCATATTTTTTGTTAAATTTAGTCATATGAGTAGCACATGCTATATTGTCGGAGTAACTAAGATTTTTGACACTCCAATCCCAACCCCCATCCCCTACCTACATCCACCTTGATAGACCCCATACGACCCTTTACACGACTTGAAACTCGCACGAGAATTTAGAGGGTTCAACCCACACGAATAAAATTCGGGTCATTTTTGGGTCAACTCCCCATGACCCGTTTAATAAACAGGTGAGTTTCGGGTCAACCTGCCAACCCGCAAAAATACCTATATAACCCATTTAACAAAACGGGTCATGGCAAGTCAACCCGCTAACCAACTAAAATACCTATGTAACCCGCCAACCAACTAAAATACCTATGTAACCCGCCAACCCGCTAAAATACTGTTTTATTAGTAACTGACACAAATTAATTTGCAAACAACCAATTAAAAATACCCGCAAGTGCACGAATCTATTGAGGTATAGATTATGTAAGTATGGGGTCGATTCCACGAAGAACTGTCGGCTTCCTACAAGTTCTAATTTGAGTACGTAAAGAACACTTATTTAACACACCCCAAATGCACAAATGCAAAATGGAAACTAAAAACATGAGTAAAGAACGGTAAAAGAAAGGAAACAAAACAAGAAACCAAAGATAAATACAAAAATTCACGTTTCGACCTCTATCCAATGTTTGGCCTATAACTTTCTAACCGTTTATCCAAATTTCACGAATTTTATACGGTTGGATTCAGCACAGAAAAACAAAGAACTTTATGTGAATCAAATTCCAAAAACAGTGAAAAATAAAAGCGACCGGTCGTTCAAACTGGCGACTGGTTGTTTTTAGGCAGATTCGTTTCTCTGTTTTTCCAGTTTTAACTTTTGTCCAGTTTTTGACCTATAACTTTCTAACCGTTTGTCCAAATTTCAAGTTATTTATACGGTTGGATTTAGCACAGAAAATGGAAGAACACAGCGTGGACCAAACGTAAAAAATAAATACTAAAACAAACAAAAAATAGTGAAGAAGACACACAACGTTTCAGACAACACAAACACACACAAATTGGGAGGGGGGGGGGAGGGTGGTTTGATTTGGTTTGAGTGACCTATTTCTAATGCTTGAATGTAAATGAACTCAAAATTTAACAAGATGGCAGAGATGAAAATCAAAATGTGAGATTAATATGTAACAAACACTAAGGTTTCGGAATCCAACCTAAACAATTCTACCCATGTTCATGGACACTCAAGTGATGAACTCTAAATGCGTTGATGAAGATGTTCGCAATCAAGACCGGTTTAGTGGCTCAAGATGCATGATTCTCTCTAATATAAGTAGAGTGCAGTGTTAGTGATACAATACTTGTGCCTTCCCTATAACCAAATCTAGGTGTGCTTAGTACTTCGATTCAATTACAAGAAAAACCCATTAAGTTCAAAGAGAATATGAACATCACAAAAACCCTAATAGTATGATGTTTACATTAGGCATTCAAGAAACCAATTCACATGGATAATTCTTACTTCATCCATTTATTGTTTAGGAAAACATGAAGGTACACATAATCCCAACAACCTCAAGAAGCATGCTTTCAAAGGTGATCAATCAAAGAAGAACATACATCAATGATAGATTATTTTAGTGAATGGGAAATCATCAACAATATCTATAAATTCATACACTCAAGCATCAAAACAATAAGGTATTCATGTTTAGGGCTTCAACCTAAGCCCTAGCTATAGAGTTTAGTTGCTCATACTTATTTCAAACACAAATTCAAAACAAAACTAGAAAGAGTTTACAGATTTTGTGAAAGTGGAACCTCAAGGTCTTCAATGGTGGAAATCTCTTCCAGTTCTTGCTTGGTTGCCCTTGTCTTCCTCCTCTAGCTATCTTGCTCCCAAAACCTGCTCTCACTCTCTGCAAAATTCAATTAATACGTTCCAAATGTGGCTGATTCCTTTTGTTCCCCTCTCTCTCCTCTTTCCGCTCATTACTCCATTGGATCCTTCATTTTCACCCAAAGTTCTTTGACTCTTCTCTCCATTTGTCTTCACTTTCAACAATTTTTTTTTACTTTCAGTATATTTAGAGAGATTCCAAATTATCTAAGTGAAATATTGTTACCAATTGGTGTGGTAACAAGTAGAAAATGAAGGGTGGCATCCAATGGAGATAAATGTGGTCCAAACCACAATTTCAAGGTTAGGATAAATGTTGGATCGATTGGATAGGCTATACTTGTTCAATGGAGCTCAAATTCGGATATGTTGTAGTCAACATCTATTGGAACAAGTTTTATGAAGATCTTTACCTCATCAGAGCATTGGAGCATGCTGATTCAAGGCCAAGAAGTTGACTACGAAAATGAACAAAAACAAAATTTATAACCAATAATACATTTTTAGCTCATTTTCATTCTAATCAAGGTAAAGTCTACGAAAACACAAAAAAGAAGTTAAAAAAGCTAGAAAATGTCAAGAACTAACTCAAAATAATGGGTGAATAACATGATAAATCATGTGTAAAAATGAACCCAACAAATACCCGTGTAACCCGCCAACCCACTAACCCCTTTATTTATTTATTCTTCATTTTTCTTCTTTTTTAATATCTTTTAGTTGCTACCACTTAGCGGGTCAACCCGACACGACCCGAAACCCGCACGAGAAATTAATGGGTCAATCCGTGCATGACAAGCTTATTAAATGGGTCGCGTTTAGGTTGATCATTCATGTCACGTATATAATCTTGACCGACATGAACCTGACACGACACGACTCATTGACAGCCCTGGACGGGGTGTATGGGGCACAAGATGGGGCTCTGGGCGATGGTTATGAGAGAGACCAAATCACAGATTATTTCAAGAATCTCATATATTCATTGGATTAGGGTGGATAAATTATTAGGAGGAGGTGTTGGTGTGAGATCATAAGGAACAAGTTAAGCCACGTTTACCATATTGTTTTCAATTATATATATATATACCCCTCTTTACACTGTTCTTCATTTCCACATAGCTCCTGTTTGTGCAAAAATCCTCACGGGAGAATATTTGTTTTGTGATTCTTCAACCTTTGATCTTCCTTCTCTCTCTTCCCCGATTCCAATAAAAAATATTGGTGGGGGGTTATTGGCCAAAGGCATTCCGATGCCTAAGTTAGTTCGTGAATCTAGGTGAAACAATAGCTAAAAATGGTATGGAAATTTCTCTAGGGTGAGAACTGGGTGGCCGGAGCCATATGGAGAAAATATGGAGAGGGGAAAGTAGAGAGGTCAGCGGCAAGGGTGTTGCCGTCGGCTAGGGAGAGCTACGGGTATTTTTCTAGGGTTTTTAGAATTGCTCCCACAGCTCCAAAGGGATTGTACCCAAAAATTATACAAAATGATGTAAATCGAATCACGGTTTCAATCTTCAAGGGTCTAAAAACAATTATTGATTTCAATGAACAATATCATGAGGTCCAAATGCACTAGTTCAAACAGAAAAAATGTTGAAGAAGGAAGTGAAAGAAGAAGATAGGTTTTTTTCTTTTGATTGTTAGGTTTCTTGCATTTCTTACTTCTTCCTCTCCCAAATACTTCTGCTATTGAATTCAAGTAGTCCTACTACACAAACGAGCTTCATTGCTTCACTACTTCTTGCCTTCTTTTCTGCGCATTTATAATTTGTTAGGTTTCTTGCATTTCTTACCTCTTCATCTCCCAACTGCCCATTGAATTCAAGTAGTCCTACTACACAAACCAAATCCCATCGGCTTCATATAGCTTCACTGCTTCACTGCTTCACTACTTCTTGCATTCTTTTCATATATCATTTGTGAGGTTTCCACTTCCTCTCCCAAACACTTATGCCTATTGAATTCCAAAATGGGCCGATTGAAAAAAGTACTCAAGTCAGTGCTTGAGATGGCTGCCAAATCTCTTCGAATTAGAAAAAAAAGTGAAGAAACAGGAGAAGTCTAAAAAGAACCCGAAGCAGGTTGAGAAGCTCAAAAGTGACATCAAAACGATTGGAGAAGATTTCAAGGGCAAAAAGCCTCTCTACTGCATAGATAAAACTGTCAAAGAATACGCTGGATACATCAGGACCCAAACCAATTGGAAAGGCGAGGATATAACCTTTCATCCAAACAGCTTCGGAAGGTTCGAGGTGATAGAGGTGACAAGAGAAGCAAACTTTAATCCCATTGAGGAATACAAGTGGGCCGATGAATATAGTGGAAGACATAGCATTTCTAATTATGGAAGTAGTGGTAGTAGATATGATGGAAGTGCTGTAAGGCAGGTGAAAAAAGGTACTCACGACAACTTCGAGAGGATTTGTGCTTCGAAAAAAGGTCAAACAACTAGGCACGTTGAAATCCAACATCTTTTGCCCTTCATTAAACCAACATAAACATTATTAATTTGTGCTTTATGATTAATTGACTAAAATCCAATTCCGATCCAAAAGTCCTGATTCTGAGGCAAAACCTTACTGTGCATTGGGTTTAAGGTGGAATCAATTAGTTAACTACCCTATTCACTCTATCTCTACCCTTTTACCATCTCATTTATTTTTTTATCCTACTAGTAATGCTTTTTTCATATAGCTTCACTGCTTCACTACTTCTTGCATTCTTTTCATATATTATTTGTTAGGTTTCCACTTCTTCTCCCAAAGACTTATGCCCATTGAATTCTAAAATGGCCCGATTGAAAAAAGTACTCAAGTCAGTGCTTGAGATGGCTGCCAAATCTCTTCGAATTAGAAAAAAAGTGAAGAAGCAGGAGAAGTCCAAAAAGAACCCAAAGCAAGTTGAGAAGCTCAAAAGTGACATCAAAACGATTGGAGAATATTTCAAGGGCAAAAAGCCTCTCTACTGCATAGATAAAACTGTCATAGAATACGCTGGATACATCAGGACCCAAACCAATTGGAAAGGCGAGGACATAACCTTTCATCCAAACAGCTTCGGAAGGTTCGAGGTGATATAGGTGACAAGAGAAGCAAACTTTAATCCCATTGAGGAATACAAGTGGGCCGATGAATACAGTGGAAGACATAGCATTTCTAATGATGGAAGTAGTGGTAGTAGATATAATGGAAGTGTTGTAAGGCGGGTGAAAAAAGGTACTGACGACAACTTCGAGAGCATTTGTGTTTCGAAAAAAGGTCAAACAACTAGGCACGTTGAAATCCAACATCTTTTGCCCTTCATTAAACCAACATAAACATTATTAATATGTGCTTTATGATTAATTGACTAAAATCCAATTCCGATCCAAAAGTCCTGATTTTGAGGCAAAACCTTACTGTACATTGGGTTTAAGGTGGAATCAATTAGTTAACCACCCTATTCACTCTTTCTCTACCCTTTTACCATCTCATTTATTTTTTTATCCTACTAGTGATTTTTTTTCATATAGCTTCATTGCTTCACTACGTCTTGCATTCTTTTCATATATTATTTGTTAGGTTTCCACTTCCTCTCCCAAAGACTTATGCCCTTTGAATTCCAAAATGGCCCGATTGAAAAAAGTATTCAAGTCAGTGCTTGAGATGGCTGCCAAATCTCTTCGAATTAGAAAAAAAGTGAAGAAGGAGAAGTTCAAAAAAAACCCGAAGCAAGTTGAGAAGCTCAAAAGTGACATCAAAACGATTGGAGAAGATTTCAAGGGCAAAGAGCCTCTCTACTGCATAGATAAAACTACCATAGAGTACGCTGAATACATTAGGACCCAAACCAATTGGAAAGGCGAGGACATAACTTTTCATCCAAACAACTCCGGAAGATTCGAGGTGATAGAGGTGACAAGAGAAGCAAACTTTAATCCCATTGAGGAATACAAGTGGGCCGATGAATATAGTGGAAGACATAACATTTCTAATGATGGAAGTAGTGGTAGTAGATATAATGGAAGTGCTGTAAGGCGGGTGAAAAAAGGTACTGATGACAACTTCGAGAGCATTTGTGCTTCGAAAAAAGGTCCAACAACTAGGCACGTTCAAATCCAACATCTTTTGCCCTTCATTAAACCAACATAAACATTATTAATTTGTGCTTTATGATTAATTGACTAAAATCCAATTCCGATCCAAAAGTCCTGATTCTGAGGCAAAACCTTACTGTACATTGGGTTTAAGGTGGAATCAATTAGTTAACCACCCTACTCACTCTATCTCTACCCTTTTACCATCTCATTTATTTATTTTATCATACTAGTGATGCTTTTTTATTCAAAACCAAAAAGCAAATTGATCTCCATTCTCACACCCATTTCCACCATTTCGTATTCTTGTCCCTTTTCCTCCACAATGGTTCATTGTGCATGGAAGGTTAAAGAAGAAAAACAAGAACAAAAAGATTAAACTAAAGTTTATCAATCTTATTGTAGTGTCTTTTTGTGAGGCAACCGATGAAAACTCAACCCAAGGGTGTAAGTTGGGTTTTTGAAAGTTATACAAGATCAAGCCTCAATCATGTTTGTCTTGTTCTGTAATTAATGTGGTCATGAAAATATGCGCAACTGAATGGACTGTTAGAAGTTTCGCATTAAGTTAATCTAACATTAGATGAGGTTCCTCTAATCCCGTAGGTCGTGATGCCTCTGATCCTATGTTGTTCGGTCATACGCATTCGACCTCATGTTGTTGGGTCATGATGGATTCCCAACACATGTTGTTGGGTTGTGATGCATCTCGACCCATTTTGTTGGGTCGTGCACATCCAAACCCGCATTGAGTTAATGCGCATCCAAACTCGCGTTGGGACATTCGAACTTGTGTATAAAGAAAAAGCAGCCATTTTTAGGTTATCGAAAGTTATAAGGGATCAACTCTCAACCATGTTTATCTTGTTCTGCAATTCATGCGGTCATGGAAATATGTGCAACTGAATCGACCGTCGATGGAGTTGCATTAGATTGATCACAGGTTAGATGATCCTGTGGGTCGTGACATATTCAACCCATGTTGTTAGGTCGTGCACATCCGAACCCGCATTAAGTTAATGCATATTCAAACTCGTGTTGAAACTTCCTGTTCCCTAGTTATGTGCTAGGATAGGTGTAGGACAACCTCTATCTAGTTCCAAGATTCTGAGACTCTAAGATTCATGACGTCAACCATCCTATGCCAATGCAAATAGTCAAAGACAATGATATCATAATCTTTTTTTTAATAAATAAATACATAAAAGAAATCCCATAATAATAATTTAATAAGAAATCCATTAAATAAATAAATACCACCCCATGCCCAGCCATGTATTTGAATATACATACAAGTTACAACAAACAGATGAAAATGCTAACAATGCAACAAATAAGAATAGAATTAGTGACAATAAAAAAATAACAACTAGGCTAATCATTCTATTAGATTCTTAATTATATTCTTACTAAGGGTATTAACCTATTAAGTATGTGAAGTAAAGTAAGGTTATTCGTCATATTAAGGTTATTTATCATACTAGGCCTAAAATAATGTCACTAATTGCAATTAATAGTACCTTTAAGTTTATTGGTTGGAATGGAAAAGGAAAACTAAATAATATGTAAAGAACAAGAGCTGCCCTATCTTTGTTTTGTTTTGTTTTGTTAGTAGAATCTTTGTTTTATTTTGACAAAGTATGATGACAAATTCATTTATATAAAGATTGGCCATGAGAGATCAAAGTATGATGACAAATTCATCAAATTAATCGAAATATTTTGTCAGAAATTTTTAATTTTAAATGAAATATTTACATATATACTTATAGTTCAAAAATTTAAGTGACCAGACAATTGACGGTTCAAATTGGATTTTTATTCAAATTTAATATCTAAGAGATGGATAGAAATCTTTTGGAGGAATGTTTGTGCTGTCCTCCGTAAGTGTATTTGTGCCACTCCACATTTGGAGAAGCCATTCGTCCTATAGCCGGACTTCCTACCTCAAATAAAATCCATTCCAATTTCAATGAGAGGCTAAAATATCAATATTATATTAAATTTGTTCATATTGTTTGTAAAAGGTAATATTAAGTAGTAGCTATGAGCATTATGATTTATAGACTTGGAGAAACTTTACTAGTTGTTATAAATATTAATTTAGTAGCAATTATATTTGCGTAGCAATTATATTTGAGTAGTAACTATCATACAGCTAGCTAGGTCACTCTCACTCTCACTCTCACTCTCATGAGAGAGAGAGAGAGAGAGAGAGAGAGAGAGTGAAGAAAATCCTGAGTCACCCCTGCAATTACTTAGGTTAAAATGGAAGACAAAGCTGATGGATGGACCCTACCTCCTTGCCTATTCTTGAATGAAAGTACTAGTGAATTCTGTATTTCCTTACGTTCCAGAGATTGTCATCAGCCATAGTGATGAGCTGTACTAGTGAATTCTGTCTTTCTCTGAATTCAACTGCCCATTGCATTCAAGTATTCTATATAAATGAAATCCCAGCTTCATATAGCTTCACTGCTTCTTCTCGCCTTATTTTCATATTTAGGTTTCCTCTTCCTCTTCCTCTCCCAAAGACTTCTGCCCATTGAATTCCAAAATGGGCCGATTGAAAAAAGTACTCAAGTCAGTGCTTGAGATGGCTGCCAAAGCTCTTCGAATCAGAAAATAAGTGAAGAAGCAGGAGAAGTCCAAAAACCCGAAGCAAGTTGAGAAACTCAAAAGCGAAATCAAAACGATTGGAGAAGCTCAATAATTTAAGTGATCAGACAATTGGGGGTTCAAATTGGATTTTTATTCAAATTTAATATCTGAGATATGGATAAAAATCTTTTGGAGGAATGTTTGTGTTGTCCTCCGTAAGGGTATTTGGGCCACTCCACATTTGGAGATGTCATTGGTCCTACAGCTGAGTTTCCTACCTCAAATCAAATCCATTCCAATTTCAATGAGAGGCTAAATTATCAATATTATATTAACTTTCTTCATATTATTTGGCAACTCGCGGTTACCGCAAACCGCAAATATATATTTTTTAAATTGCATTTTAGTAGTTAGGTGGTGTGTTTTAATTTGGTTGAGTTTAATATGTTATTAATATGTTTTTATGTTGTTGTGTTGTGTTATAGATGAAGTCTAGCCACTTTAACACACCTAATGTCTCTAATCCTCCAAACACAAATCGATACTCCCGAAACACAACCTCCACTCCAACTCATAAAGAAGAGCTTCTTCTTATAATAAAATCTATTCACCACCACCTACACTTGAGTTCTCCTTTTGGTTTGTAACTTTAATTAACTTTGAATTGGATTTTTCTTTAGGTTGTGAATGCTTGAGAAGTTGAGATTGAGGTTGTGAATTTATATATGCTTGAGAAGTTGAGGTTGTGAAATTATTTCTTTAGGTTGTAAACTTATATATGCTTGAGAAGTTGAGGTTGTGAATTTATTTCTTCATGTTGTGAATTATATTTTTTGGTTAAAGTATGCTTGAACTCAAAAAGCTTCAAAAGAAGCATCAAACCTAAGCTTAAAAGTGTGGAAGATTGAATTTTTATGACACAAAAAAACCACACTTAAAGATCTAAAATTGTCTAATTTAGGCCCAAAATATTCAAATCGGTTTAAAAACTTACATTACCGCAAATAGTCGGTCAGTTTGCGGTTCGGAAAAAAATTCGTAGTTACCGAACCGCAACCACCCTTAACTTGATTGACATCAACCATCCCTTATGTTCCCGAGATTGACATCAGTCATCCCATGCCAACTGCACTCCGTAAGGGTTGTTTTTTTTTTTTTTTTAATGATCTAGGGGGCCCAAAACCCAGAAACAACAATTAAAACAGAGAAATACAAACTAGACGGGTTCTTGAGAACCCTAGCACTATCATTTGTGATAGTAAGAAACCCAGTTTTGTTCGCATTCTACTTCCTCTTCCTCCACAATGGCTCGTCATTGTGTATGGAAGGTGGTGAAGTCTGTACTAAAGACAACTTCAAGAGCTCTTGTGTTTCGGAAGAAGAGCAAGCAACTGGAAGCTTGCAACAAAGCCAACCAAAAGCAAAAGCAAAAATGCGAAGAAGATATGAGATTGATGAAACCAGAGTTTAGAGCCAATGATCCTCTCTATTGCAAAGATGAAGTGGTGGTAGACGCTGCCAAACATCTCAAGAAATATGCTGCCAATGTCAATGAGAGGCTAAATTATCAATATTATATTAACTTTCTTCATATTATTTGGCAACTTGCGGTTACCGCAAATCGCAAATATATATTTTTGAAATTGCATTTTAGTAGTTAGGTGTTGTGTTTTAATTTGGTTGAGTTTAATACGTTATTAATATGTTTTTATGTTGTTGTGTTGTGTTATAGATGGAGTCTAGCCACTTTAACATACCTAATGTCTCTAATCCTCCAAACACAAATCGATACTCCCGAAACACAACCTCCACTCCAACTCATAAAGAAGAGCTTCTTCTTATAATAAAATCTATTCACCACCACCTACACTTGAGTTCTCCTTTTGGTTTGTAACTTTAATTAACTTTGAATTGGATTTTTCTTTAGGTTGTGAATGCTTGAGAAGTTGAGATTGAGGTTGTGAATTTATATATGCTTGAGAAGTTGAGGTTGTGAATTTATTTCTTCATGTTGTGAATTTATATTTTTTGGTTAAAGTATGCTTGAACTCAAAAAGCTTCAAAAGAAGCATCAAACCTAAGCTTAAAAGTGTGGAAGATTGAATTTTTATGACATAAAAAAACCACACTTAAAGATCTAAAATTGTCTAATTTAGGCCCAAAATATTCAAATCGGTTTAAAAACTTACATTACCGCAAATAGTCGGTCAGTTTGCGATTCGGAAAAAAATTCGTAGTTACCGAACCGCAACCACCCTTAACTAGATTGACATCAACCATCCCTTATGTTCCCGAGATTGACATTAGTCATCCCATGCCAACTGTACTCCGTAAGGGTTGTTTTTTTTTTTTTAATGATCTAGGAGGGCCAAGACCCAGAAACAACAATTAAAACATAGAAATACAAACTAGACGGGTTCTTGAGAACCCTAGCACTATCATCTGTGATAGTAAGAAACCCAGTTTTGTTCGCATTCTACTTCCTCTTCCTCCACAATGGCTCGTCATGGTGTATGGAAGGTGGTGAAGTCTGTACTAAAGACAGCTTCAAGAGCTCTTGTGTTTCGGAAGAAGAGCAAGCAACTGAAAGCTTGAAATGAAGCCAACCAGAAGCAAAAGCAAAAATGCGAAGAAGATATGAGATTGATGAAACCAGAGTTTAGAGCCAATGATCCTCTCTATTGCAAAGATGAAGTGGTGGTAGACGCTGCCAAACATCTCAAGAAATATGCTGAATACTCTGGAGATACTGTAACTCTGCCTTTTTATGTTTTCTTTTCATTACTCTGCTATGCTTTGTGGCTTTCTAATGAAGCATTTTCTCCACAGACAAAAAAGGTAACATATCATCCACGGATGACGAATGGTAAGGACATAAGGTGGTGGGCAGGTTTCGAATTTAAGCACGTCATCTCAGAATACCGCTGGGCAAAAGATGATTTAGAATGTTATGAAATTTATTTTTATTGTTTTGTATATACAAAGCATGTTAATATCTCAAGAAAAATATCTGCAAAGTTCTCTTTATTTTTTGTGACTCTCGCCAAAATAAAACTAACAACACAACTTGATTAGTTTTGTTGATGCTCTTTTTGGGAGGTCAACTTAGATAGGGAAGTGTGGTATCTTCAGCAGGGAAGAAGGTGAAGACCTTCGGTAATTGAGTGACCTGCAGAAGACAAAGGGGAAGAAGCAGTCGTTAAGCTTCGGACACCGTTGTGGTTCCTGCCGAAGGCTCTCCGATGCTTAAGTCAGCTATTTATGGTAATTTGGGCAAAGTAACAGTAAATGTGAGAAAATAGTTACCACTTTCGTCTTGGGTACTGTTCCCTATTTATAGGGAGGTGAAAATGGAAGGTGTGCACAAAGTTTTGATGTGGGACTTTGTGCAAGTTGCTGTAGTGGTGACACGTGTCCCTGGAAACTAGGTCCGGCAGTCGGGAGCTTCGGCAGGTGTTAGTCCCCTTGGAAGAGTGTCTTCTTTCGGCAGGGAGGAAGGAGTGACTTCTTTCGGTAGGGAAGAAGGCGTGTCTGCCATGGTGCTAGTCGTTTTGGTGCTGGATATGCTCGGTTGATTATGGCATAAACAGTAGTCCCCCAAGTTGCCAATTGAGAAGTGGCTTCTAGGTTGGGAACTTGTAAAAATGTCGCATAATCAAACCGGACGTATTGGCATGGTGGGTGCCATGGGCAGTCCCCGAGTCCCCCAAGTTCTGAAGCGAGATGTTACTCAGGTTGCAGTGGGGTTTTTTTTTTTTTTGGGGGGGGGGCCATATGTAGTTTCGGTAGTAGGGGTGCCGAATGAGGGCACTGCCTGCCGAGGGAAGCCGTTGTCGAGGTTTTGGTATGCACGTTCGGTACGTAGGGCGCCGAACAGTAGGTGCGACGTCAGTGGCGTCTCGCGTGAGGCCTTTGGATGTTCGGCACGGGTGGTGCCGAACGGTAGGGATGACGTCGGCGGTGCGTCTCACGTAAGGCCCTTGCACGTTCGGTCATGGGGGTGCCGAACGATAAGGGTGACGTCAGCGTTTCGCGTAAGGCCCTTGCACGTTCCGCACGTGTGGTGCCGAACGGTAAGGGTGACGTCAGCGTTGTCTCGCGTGAGGCCCTTGCACGTTCGGCCATGGGGGGTGTCGAATGGTAGGGGTGACGTCAGCGTCTCGCGTGAGGCCCTTGCACGTTCGGCATGAGGGGAGTCGAACGGTAGGGGTGACGTCAGGGTTGTCTCGCGGGAGGCCCTTGAACGTTCGGCACGGGGGGGTGCCGAAAGGTAGGGGTGACGTCAGCGTTGCGTTTCGCCACGTGTCATGGAGTTGAAACGATTTTGTGGGGATCGAGGCGTCGCTGGGTTGGGTATTAAATGTGACGATTTGCGTTCCGATGCTTTTTTGATGTGTATAAAAGGAGGAGAAGGGAAGAAGGGAGAGCACTTGCAAAATTTCCAAAATTTTGAGAGGAGGAGCTAGGCAATTTCCGGTGAAGGATTTTTGCGGTGGTACGATTTCCGGCAATCGTGCACAGCGGTGATAACAAGGTAATGCCTCCTTTTCTCCTTTTATTTGGGATCAAAGTGAATGTATATGTTGAGTTTTCTATGAATGTTTGAAGAACGTAGAGAAACTGAGATGAATTTGCATGAACATTGTAGAACATGTTTAGGGACTTGCTTTCAATCTTCGCATGCGCCTTAGTTTTTGTATATTTTTGTTTTTGTAGATGTTTGATAATTCTGAGAGAGAGAACCAGAGTCCACCCAGTCACCATGCCTTCAGTGGGGAAGACGTGGATAGTGGTGATGAGAGTACTGAGTCCGAAGGCTTAGTGGAAGGGATGATAGTGGAGAAGGGTAGGTCAGGGGGAGAAGAGCAATCTGTGAGCTCTGGGGGGGAAGTGTACAGAGAGATGCAGAAAAATTATGTCGCCCTAGAGGCTGTTGCCAAACGGGTCCTGAGTATAACTCAGGCATCAGAGACGAGTTCAGTGGGTGGGGGGAAGCTTCAGGGTCCGGTACAGTAGTGGTGGCCTCTGCTGGTGTGAGTGTACCAACGGGGGTTCCTTTACCGAAGAGGAGCAAGTTGAGCATCAATGAGTTGCAGCAGCTGAAGGTTGATTATCGAATTCCAAATTGTGTGGGGTTGAGGCTGCCAACACCCACAGAAGCTGTTAGGTATCCACCCAAGGGGTGTGTGATAGTGTTCTCAGCCATCTACAAGAATGGTTTGAGGCTACCCTTGCACCCTTCGGTGCAGATGATGCTAGTGAGGCTAGGTTATGCGCCGGGCAGTACAAACCCAATTTTTGGATTATCTTTCATGGGGTGTACATAACATGGTGGTTGGCCAAGCGAGGGGAGCCGTCCTTTGAGCAGTTCATGCACCTATACTCTGTCTCCAGGCAACAGGGTAACTTTGGCTAGGTGCAGGTGAACTGTAGAAAGGCGAATGAGAGGGGGTATTTCATTGGATAGCTACCAACGTCTCAGAAGACGTGGCAGAATCGATGGTTTTTTGCCTTTGGAGATTTGGAATGTTGACCAGGGAGGGCGGTCCACTGACACGTAACTGCTCAATTTCAGACCATACGTTTTTGTTGTTGGTTTTTGTTTATATGTGCTTCTGCATGTATATATGCCGAATGTTTGAAGACTAATATCCCTCTTTCTATGCAGGCTCAGTGAAGTGCAATCCTGTGTCAGGGGAAGAAGAGGAAGAGATAGAATTTGTCAGAAGTGCAATTTCTGAGGAGAGGCGTGCAGCGAAGAATATTGTGACGCCAGCACTTCTGCTAGAGTCAGGGTTGATTCAAGGCAGTAAGTTTGTTGACTTCTTCCTATTCCTTCAATGCTTTATGTTTGTTTATACTCTAACAATCATATTGTTTGATGTTTATACTCCACCAGCTCCAGCCAATGTTTATTTAGCAGATATACCATATGATCAACAATATTGCTCATCACAGAAACAGAGAAATACAAATGAAACCATTAAGAAAAAGACAAGCAGAAAATGCTTTGAAAACAATTTTTCCTTGCTCTTTCTATTAGACCAAGTCCAAGTCACGAGCAGATTGATATTGATAAGTCAGTTGTGGATTTGAATTTGAATAGTTGATATGCTGATAATGTTTTGTAATTGAGCTGATCCCTTGTTTATTGGAACAGCTCTTGTATTTTGAATTGTAAGTTATCAATACAGTAATATAAATACGTGCTTACACCAGAGTTACTGGTGTAGCCTTTTCTCCCATTTCCTAAGTCTTTTATGGTATCAACAGCTTTTATTATCTAATGATTTTTTTCCCCACATTAACACTGATAGCTCTGCCCTTCCTACCAATACCAACAGCACCAATGACCAAAATCCTCCGTAGTTGGGATCTTTTTGGCTATGTTGATGGCACAATCCTTTGTCCTCCAAAGTCTCTTTCCGGTGCTACCGAAAATGTCGTCAATCCTTCTTATCTCTCTTGGATCCAGCAAGATCAAACAATATTGAGTTGGATAAACAACTCACTAATTCCGTCTGTATTGTCTACTGTGGCGTTGTCTTCCACATCTCGTCAATCCTAGTTATCTCTGGAACATCGATATGCATCCACCTCTCACAACCGTATCCTTCACCTGCACAATGAACTCCTTCGCACCACCAAAGGCAACTTGTCCATTTCAAATTACCTGGACAAAATCAACTCGATTGCAGATAATCTTGCACTCACTGGAAGCCCTATTATGGATCCTGACCTTGTTACTTTTATCATGAACAATGTCGGACCGGCCTTTGAAGTCACCGTTTGTGCTGCACATGCCAAGGACACTCCGATTATGTATGAGGCCTTGGAGGCTCTCTTACTCACTGCAGAGTGCCGTCAAGTTGAACAGGCGCAATTGCAAGTTGATTCGACCGCAGGAGTTTCTGCATTTGCTGCAACTCGTGGTTTAGGGAGGTTGAGGAAGATCGTTTGGGAGAGGTTTTACCCCAAATCACAATAGCAGTCCCAATTCTGTTGGTCGAGGTCAGTTCCGTCCAAATTCCAAATTTCAACAAAATGGTAATTTAGGTGATGCTTCCTCTTCTACTGTTTCATACAGTTGCTGTCGGATTTGTGCAAATAATGGGCATCATGCCCTTGATTGCTTTAATCGCATGAACATGGCCTATGAGGGTGGGTTCCTACTCGTCGTCTCTCTGCTATGGCATCTCAGTCCAACACCAACCCTCGCCCAAATACACTTGGTTGATTGACACAGGTGCAAACTCTCATAATCTTGGCACCTTGAACAACCCTCGAGAATACAATGGTAATGATCAAGTGGAAGGCATAGGTAGTGATTTTGGACTTACTATTACTCATACTGGGACTGTTGATTTTCATACAGCTTTCTCCAACTTTCAATTAAATAATGTTCTGCGATGCCCTACAGCTTCTTCCAGTTTACTTTCTATTCATCAATTTACTTTGGATAACAATTGCTACTTTCCCATTTATCCTGATTTCTTTTTTATAAAGGACCTCAAAACCCAAAGGACGCTTTTTCAAGGGAGATGTGGGAATGGGCTCTATTCGCTAGGCTCCAGTCCACCTTCATCATTTCAAGCTTTGGCGGCATCCATTGACACCTGTGTTTCTGCTCAAACTTGGCACTCACACTTGGGTTTAAAAAGTAGAAACTTGAAGAAGAAAAAAAAAATATCTTATTTATAAGGAAAACATTCACTTTTAAAATATATTATTACACAAAAGAAATAGGCTTGAATTTAAGGTATAAATATAATAATATTGCATATTATTTGTATATAAAACAAATGTAATTTAATAAATAGACTTTAAACGGCCGACCAAAGATATGGGTCGTACCATATTGGGCCTTACTTAATCGGGTCTGACTATGCCTTGCTTGCTTGGCTGACTCTACGTATATATAGAAACAATCGGCTCTTCCTAAAAAGTAAAAAATAATTTACAATCTATTTTTAGGTCATTGAACATTTTTGTTGAACGACCCAAAAAAAAAATTTACAATCTTTTTTTCGGTCGTTGAAAATTTTTGTTGATAGTGAAGATTTTTGTTCAACTATTAAAATCCAATTGCATGCATTAACTTTAAAAGGGCAAGAAGGAATTAGGTGAATCACAAATTATTCACATAACACTTTGACTTCTACACTACATTTTGCAATTTTGAATTGTTTTGTTGAATCTGCAACTTATTTGAAAGGGTACCTAGAATTCCTAAATTTCCAAATAGGATGTCTTGCACCCCAAGATTCTTTGACAGAGCTGAGATTCACACTTGTTCTGGACTATTTAGACCACCTCCGTATTTCATTCAGAGGTCTTCGTGAAATTCTAGCCTCCCCAACACATAATACATGAACAAAAAGATCATACAAGTCATGCTTTTATACCCAACAACAACAAAGAAGTCATGCTTTTATACACTGAAATGGTAAATGATCAGTTTGCTTTACAATAAAATACAATCTTTAAAGCTAACTTATATATTAGAGAAAACTATAAATTTTAATGCTTCTTGTATTAACACTTCTCTTTGTAGAAATGTTTCTGTTTCCTTTTTTATTTTTGTGGCCAACTTGTAAAATATTTTCATATCAAATATTTAAATATGTAAGATATTGGAGTAAGCTAAAGAGGAATTTAGAACAAAAGTTGAATCTATACATGTGAAGAAAATCCATCGAGATTCTTAAGATCAATTTTAGCGCGGAAGCTGGATGGAAAGAGGATTGGTTGGATCTTTTGTTTGGCTTATCTTTTGATTGGTTGGATCGAGGCTAAGTCAGCGGTGGTAGTGAGCCCACCCTGATGGGAGGTTCCACCATGCTCGGCGGCAGTGCTATGAAGGTGACTAGATTCAGCCACGGGGCCTTGAGATGGTATGACGACGGCAGAGGCTGGTGCGGTGGTCCCAGTTGCGGGTCCGGCATGTGACATGGTGGTTCTAGCCGAGGGGCCTTGATGTTGTAGCGCGGCAGTGCACGTCAAGATGGTGTTCCTAGTTGCGGGACCAAAAGGAGGAGGAGCAATGGCGGCCGCGGTGCCGTGAGGGTGTGCCACAATCTCGGTTGTGGTGTGGAATTGTTTCGGAGCCACGGCGTCATGGTAGCCATGGGCCCAGGGGCGTTCCTGGGGTGGTGCAAGTGGCGCCACCGCACATAATTATTAATATTATTTTTGCATTATAACTACAAACTTTACATAATTATTAATTTTAAAATTAAAAAAAAAACAAAAAGCCTTTAAAAACCAGGAAACATCGAAGCTCAACTACAGGAGGAGTATATATATCCCCCAAACTATCGTTCTTAAAAATAAAAAATAAAAAATAAAAAAGGTTTCTCCTCCAAGAAAAGTACTTTCTTCATTGAAAACAAAACAAAAAAAACTTCATGGCTTCTTCTTTCTCTTAAACTTTGATTTTTTGATAAGTAATCATCATCATTCACTAATATCTCTTTGGTTCTTTTTTCAATTCTTTGTCAATTTTTGTTATTATTTCAATTTAAGGAATTTTAACACCAAAAAGAGAAAACCCTAATTCCTAAATTCATAAAGACCACTCAAAATCAAATAGTCAGATTCAAATCTCAATTCAAATTTAGGTATCTAAATTTCAATCTATTCTATATATTACATGACTTATTTTTTAAAATTATTATCATGTTGATGATTGGTTATATGAGAATATAATTTGTAGAAATATTTATCTATTTCTTGTTGGGGTTCTCTTCTAGGTTATAGGGTTTTGGAATTTTTCTTTGTAATCTAAACATGCCACGTACTAGAAAATACATTTATGGATATACAAAACAACTTAGAAAAAAAAAATCAAGGAATTGACTCAATCTCAAAGAGGAGCTCTAAAAAATATTGACTTTTAGTTATAAAAAAAAAAATTGTTTATGACATTAAGTTATGGAAAATTTTTATTTATAGCATTTTTGTATTAGATTATGTGAGGCCCCAATTTAAGTTTCACACAAGGCCCTCAAAATCTCAGGGACGGCCCTGCATGGGTCGTCGTGGATTGGGCCATCACTGCAGTCTTGCCCCTTGTTTTCTTGCTTACAACCATGATTGTTTGGAAGGCTTTAGTGGATTGGAAAATAGGAGGAACGGATTCCTTGAGCACGTGTTGAGTATAACTCGTGCTCTCAATGAAATCATCAAATGCTTGTGCAAAAATCCTCGCAAAAATCCTTGCTTATTAAATAAAGATAATATCCTATAATTAAGATATTATCCATATTAATTAATTGGTCAAATAAATTGGTTTAATTAATTAATTTAAGGGATAATCTTCTTTTCTACGTGGCGTGCTGTGATTGGAGACGAAAATATTTGCTCCCACACTAAAAAAAAAAAAATTGGTATTTTAATCCGAGAATTAGGATTCCGACTTTACAGTTGTGGTTGTGGTGTTGTTTTGTGCTAAACAAAAACAAATTTGGTATTTTCATTTGGGAATTAGGAATTGAGGTTTGGGTGAATTCTGGTAATTGAAAATGAATGTTGTTAGTAGGATGACTGATTTGATTACATACATCATGGTTGGGAATTTTGTAGCATTGGTTTGCCACATGTTTGACCAGCCCAGATCGAGTTTTGACTGGATACATCATGATTACATACAGTTTCTTGTATGTTAGGAAATTGATCACCTTTTATCTTTTGCTTTATGTAAATATTATTAATTAAAGTTTCTTCTATCTTTCCATAGATAATTGGTCTGACAAAGCCACCCTTTGGAACATCATATGTTAATGGCCTAGACATTGTAACTCAGATGAACGAAATATATACATGCATGGGAGTTTGTCCACAATATGAGTAAGCTATGGAGATATAGTTCTTGCATGATGTGCCTAGGAAGCAGATTTTTCCCTTCTCTTTTTGTTGGTTCTTTCTTTCAGATCTTTATAGCCTAATTAGTTTCATGCTCTCCGGACAAATTTTAGCATGCTATGGGAAAGCCCGACACGAAGGGAGCACCTACTGTTTTATTGCAGACTTAAGAAAGTCCAAATTTATGTCTTAACGAATGTAAGTTAGTTCATACATGTTCTTTTGTCAATGAGTCAATACATACATGTTCTCTTCTTATATGTGTTTGTGAGAGAATATATTTGTTGGCGTGACTTGTGAACTATTGACTTACTTTCCTTACACACCAAGAAATCATATTATAATTGTAATTGATTTACTTTAATTCCTAATTTCCTATTGTAAATAGATTTAGGAATTTATTATTTACTTGCCCATTCAGGTTTTGTTGTATTATAAATATAACCTCCTACAAGGAGAAGAATACACAGAAAATTCCCACAAACAAATATTCTCTCATTATTCTCATATTTTAGCATGGTATCAGAGCGGCAATCTTTGGATTGCTGCCTCTAGTTTCTAAACCCTAGCCACCACCATGGGGGAGGATGACTCTTCTAATCCTCATGGTAGTAGCACCACTGCTTCCTCCTCTCCTTCTCAACCAACCATAGCCGAGTTGAGTGTCTAGGTGGCTGTTGCGTCGATTCAGCTGCACCAAAATGGATTCAGCTGCATCCTCAACTTGTGATACTCGCAAGTGCACGAGCTGTTCGGTAGTATAGCATATGTAAGTGCAAGGTTGATTCAACAGGGATTGGTGATTGAATAATCCAATTCAGTTTTTCTACACAAAACAAAAAAATAAATAAATAAATAAATAAAGAAAACAAGAAAGAAAGAAAAGAAAATAACTCAAGCAGATAAGTTCCCAAGTTCAATTAGATTAATGGATTGATTCTAGCTAAAGTATGATTAAGCCATGGTGTCTGGTCCTAACCTTGTATTCTTAATTCCCTAATTTGATCATCTGTTATCTAACCTAAACTAAGCATTAGGAATCCATTAAGCATAGAAGAACATTTTAAACAACCAAGTATGTATCTAATCCCTGTTGTCGAATGTCTATACATACTCTTCCTATTCATAGTTCAATTCGAATTAAAGCATGGTGTCTACTCTTAATTCAAACCAAGATAGCTAACATGCAAGCCTAAATGGTGATCAATCTTTCAAACTAGCATATTAACTTATAAGCATAATGAATAAGAACAAAAATCATAATTGAAACTTGGAAACTAATCAAACTTGAAACTAAAGAAAAGAATTTACATAACAATGAAAAGTAAAGTGGAACTAAGAAAAACTTAAGGAGAATTTCAGCACAAAGATTTCATTACAACAATTGAAAACTAGAAAGAGAAACTAAGAGAATTTGAGGGAGAGAAGGGAGGTGAGCTCTAGAGAAGTGTTCGAGAGCTCCCCCCTCTGGGGATGTTTTTTTGAAGCTTGAATACTTTTCTATTTATAGGGCTAAGAGGGAGGAACACCATGATGAAATCCAACACCACCATTCCTCTTTTAATACAATCCATAACTCCCACTTCATCTTGTCTATGTTAGTGTGGTTGGAATCAATTCCATCCCATACTTCTTTTGCTGCACCTCAAGCTTTCTTCACATGGGTTTCAAAGGTGTTCAATTGTGGCTGTCTTTGCTGCCAACCCATGTGGGTTTTTTTTTTGTTGCTGGAAAAAAAGATTCTTCTGAACCAGGCTTGGTGTAGGAAGGCCTGAAGTTTCAATATGTATCCAATGGGGCTCAAATTTGGATATGTCATAAAAGACACCCATTGGAACAACTTTTATGAAGAATGTATTCTCATCTGAGTAGTACAAATGTACGTTTTGGGCCATGCAAGTTGACTACCGAAAATAGACTGGAATTGACTCATGGTGTGCATTTTGATGGGCCCACGGATTGGGCTTGGCTTCATCAATTGATACGTTTGAGCAGTCCATCTTGCAATTTAGAATCTCTTCTTTCCAACCACATATTAATTGGGCCAATACAAGTTGGGAGGAGGAAGTTAAGGCCGAAACAAATTGCTAACTCAGTCTGCTCGTTTTTTGCACCATTTTGCATCTTTTCCTATCCAAAGCCACCATTGCTACCTAAGGCCCAATGAACTGAATGATAAACAGAAAAGGGATTAAAAGCACAAGTTTAACTCAATAACATAACTAAATCATAAGTTAGAAGGGTACAAAATGATATGTAATTATGCACCAATCAGTGGCTCAACTAATGAAGATGCAGACTCAGACCTTGAACCCGATCCTAAATCAGGATCCTACCACGACAACCCCAATCAGATATTCATCTATGCACGAAGATTGCTCTCGACCAAGAAACAATAACAATCGATCGTCCAGAGTCTGGCACGCGCGAATGCTCTCTGCCAAACAACGATCAATCGCCTAACCCTTGCGAAACTGTTTTTGATTCAAGTCATACTCCTACAGACAACCCAGAACAACAAGATGAGGACACCCCCCCCCCCCCCCCCTCTCACTCAACAGTACCAACGGACCAATCTCCTGAGAATATCTTTGAGGTAACTACTCCTACTAGACTTGTGCATTTAGAGGATAAATCTATTTGATATCAATTACCTTTCAGGAAAAATCGTGGGAAGCCACCAAACCGTTATTCACCTGATATTGGCAAGACATCCAAGTATCCAATTGCAAATTATGTATCCACTGAGAAGCTATCTGAACCGCTCAAGGCTTTTGTGCATCAGTTGTCCGCTATCTATATTCCAACTAAGGTCTCTGAAGCATTGAAAGATCCTAAGTGGGTGCAAGTTATAAAAGAGGAGATGAAAGCTCTTCGAAAAAAATCAAACTTGGACATTGGAGACTATACCACGAGAAAAAAAGACTATTTGATGTAGATGGGTGTTTACTATAAAACACAATGCAGATGGATTTATCGAGCGATACAAGGCAAGACTTGTGGCAAAAGGGTACACACAGACCTATGGTATAGACTATGAAGAAACCTTTGCACCAGTTGCAAAGTTGAACACTGTCAGAGTCTTATTATCCCTTACAGCTAATTTGGATTGGCCACTACACCAGTTTGATGTAAAGAATGCTTTTCTACATGGCAAACTCATGGAGGAGGTGTACATGGACAATCCTCCTGGATATAATACTACTCAGACTGGAACAATATGCAGGTTACGAAAAGCATTGTATAGATTGAAACAGTCACCACGTGCATGGTTTGGACGGTTCACCATGGCAATGAAGAACAATGGTTTCAAACAGAGTAACTCAAATCATACTCTGTTCTTGAAACATCGAAAAGGGAAGGTACCAGCATTAATAATCTATGTTGATGATATGATTATTACTGGGAATGATAAACAAGAAATATCAGAACTACAAGACTATTTGGCTACTGAGTTTGAGATGAAGGATCTAGGTGGACTCAAGTATTTCTTGGGAATTGAGGTGGCTCGATCACAGCAAGGCATATTTCTCTCTCAAAGGAAATATGTCTTGGACTTGTTGACAGACACAGGAATGCTAGATTGCAAACCTAGGGACACTCCTATTGTTCAGATGCATCATCTTGGAGAATATCCGGATCAAGTTCCAACTAACAAAGAAAGATACCAAAGGTTAGTGGGAAGATTGATCTATTTGTCACATACTCGACTAGACATTGCTTATGCGGTGAGCGTTGTCAGTCAATTTATGCACTCTCCAAGTGAAGACCACATGAATGCAGTTCTTCGGATACTTAGATATTTGAAGTCTGCACCTGGAAAAGGACTTATGTTCTCAAAGCATGGTCATCTGAATATTGATGGTTATTCAGATGCAGATTGGGCAGGTAGTGTAATAGATAGAAAATCCACATCGGGTTACTTCAAATTCGTGTGGGAGGTAATTTGGTGACATGGAGGAGCAAGAAACAAAATGTAGTAGCTTTATCTAGTGCAGAAGCCGAGTTCAGAGGCATGACTAAAGGGATTTGTGAACTTATGTGGTTAAGAAAGTTACTTACCGAACTTGGATATAAACCTACATCCACAATGAATATCTTTTGTGACAACAAGGCTACTATAGCCATTGCACAGAATCTGGTTCAGCATTATCGTACTAAACATGTTAAGGTGGATTGACACTTCATCAAACAAAAGCTTGAGGCTAAAGTATTTTAGTTTCCTTTTGTGAAATCCGAGGATCAATTGGCAGATATTTTGACAAAGGCGATTTCCAGTAAAGCATTCCACAATTCATTGGATCAGTTGGGCATTGGCGACATCTATGCACCAATGTGATGGAGAGTGTTGGCGTGACTTGTGGACTATTGACTTACTTTCCTTACACACCAAGAAATCCTATTATAATTGTAATTAATTTACTTTAATTTTTGATTTCTTACTGTAAATAGATTTAGGAATTTATTATTTACTTGCCCATTCAGGTTTCGTTGTATTATAAATATGAACTCCTACAAAAAGAAGAATACACAGAAAATTCCCACAAACAAATATTCTCTCATAATTCTCATATTTTAGCAATATTCGCTTGGTGAATAAGAGCTTTCTTTTTCCTAATTCATGTCCCAATTTTGTTGATAAAGGCAGTGGAAGAATAATTGAAGAATCTGAATCTATTTCATGTGGTGGGGTTGCTGGCAAACAAGCAAGGCGTATAGTGGAGGTATGAAGAGAAGGCTTAGCGCCGCAATTTCACTGATAGGGAATCCCATATAGAATGTCTAGATCTCTGTCAAAGATACTTAATTTGGCTACATGTTTTGGTTTAACTTCATAGAAAAGTCTGCTGCTACTTGTTGCATTTATCTAATTGTTACTTATTCAATGTAGGTTGTTTACATGGATGAGCCAAGTACTGGACTTGATCCAACTTCAAGAAACACTCTATGGAATGTTATCAAGGCTTGGAAAACAATATCGTGGCATCATCCTAACCAACTTCAAGAAACACATGGTTTAAATTAATTATGTTTTAATTTAATTGCATCATCCTTACTAAAAAAAACCTAAAAATCACAAAAACATCTATACGAAACCTAACCATTCTCGAGCCCGATGAAGTGAAAGAACCTAAGCCAAGAGGATGTTTCTTGCTTAGTTGATCAATTATTTGATTAGAAGTCAGAAGCGCAACATATTCATACAACCCTTTCCTTCCAAGCTATTTAGTGGCTTGGTGGTGGCACACCTACACAACTCAAGAGAAGAATAATGACCAAAAATTCCTTCCAATAACCACCTCGGCTGATATGAAGGCTTGTGCTTATAAATAAAACGACAATGTCTTACTACTATTGATACGTCAACTTATGTTTTGGCTCCCACTAACTGGGATTAAAAAAAAATGAACGATCAAATTTTCTATCTAAGAGAACTCCCAACCCATTTACTAGTCACACCCGCGTTGTGCCACCCACAACCAAAATTTCTTACTTTTAATGCATATTTTTAAATAAATTTAAAATTTAAAAAAAAAAAAAAAAAAAAGAGAATTAGGACTATACTAAGCCTGAAATGGTGATGAGACCTGAATGGTTGCATCCGACCACAAAATAGTGCAAGATTTCTAGGTGATGATAGATGAAGCGAGAACAAAATTTATATATCTCACACAGGAAAACTCAAATTGTAGAGGTTTCAATTCAGTGACGGAATCGAACTCATAACTCGGAGTGGCTTGGGTCAGGACGGGTTCGCCAATTGAAAATATTTGTTTTATTGGATATGAAAATATATTCAACTATATTTAATCTTAACTTTTTAATATCCAACTATATTGTGTAACAAGTTAGACTAAATATAATGGATAATATGGATTAAATATTTCGGGGCAGTCCTAATGTTTTGGAGGCCCTAGGCGAACCACCAAAATGTGGCATTCTACCTTCTATGTATATTTATGTGATTTTTTTAGGTAAGTTAAAAAAATTATATGAACTCAAAGTCATAATTGTAACTTAAAAAGAAAATTAACAATATGTAATTCACATAACAACATTATAAAATACATCAATACATCACTTAAGTATCACTCGTCTTGCATTTTTCGATGCAAAAGTATAAATTGATTTTACATAATCCAGTTTTTCTACAATGTCTTTTTCTACAAGTTTTTCTACATAGCTAAACCATTCAATTTTTCTTATAACATAGTTGATCGAAGGTTAGATTTGATCAACTCCAAACTTTGAAAAGCTTCTTTTGCTGAGGCAATAGAAAATATAAATAATCATGAACATCAATGATATTAAGCACACACATACTACGTTGCAATGAAAGTATTTGCTCTAATACTGAGTCATAAGTGCTAGATTTCATGAAACCTCAACAACTTGTTTTTTTTTCTTTGTCGAAACCTCAAACTCTATACGATCTCTTAAATAGATCATCCCTGTATTTTATTTCTTATTACCTCATCCAATTTGGTTTTTTTTTTTTTATGCCATTCAACTAGGTGACTGAGTTTCCATTTTTTAGTTTTTGTGTGCATAATTGGGCTTTTTGTTTTTATACACAATACTTGGCCTAACATAATATTAATATATAAATAGTACAATTTTTTAAAGTAATATATGTATGTATATAGAGGTTTATCCAAATTAGGGGCTCTCTCAATTTGGAGGCCATTGATGGCCGCCTTGCCCGCATGTGCTTAGGCCTCCCCTTTGCAAATAATAATTTAAATATAAAATTATGCAGATTTGGATGAGCCTAAATGGATCGTGTCGCACTGGACTCAAATGAACGAGACTAGCTAGCCTATAACTTTAGTCTAAAACAAGCTTTGAGTTGAATTTGGGCCAACCTCTTCAAAGAGCTAACCAAGGGCCGAACGATTACCATTAAGTAGTAAGTAATTGATAACACACTCACCTAATTTCGCAAAGACCTATAAACTTAGCACACTGCTTTTCTTTTAGTTTTACTATTGAAGGAGAGGTAAATCCAAAATCTAGGGGATGTAATTAAGGTCTTCCTTTTTTGAGTGATATGATGAGACTATATATATGAATTCCTAGTACTCTTTTATTTATTTTTATTTTTTTTGCTATGGGTTGCTGTGTAATTTCAAACAGTTCCAGTTAATGTTACATCTAGGGATCGTCAATGGGCCGGGCCGGGCTAGTCCGGCCCAAATTTTATGGGCTTGGGCCGGGCCGGGTCAGGCTTTAGAGAGGAGAGAGAAAATAACGGGCTGGGCCGGGCCGGGTTTTTTTGGAAAATTCAAAGCCCAAGCCCAGCTCATGGGCCGGGCTTAAAAAAGCCCATCGGGCCGGGCCGAATTAAGCCCAACGGGCCGGGCCTAAATGGGCCAACTTTATTATTATTTTTTAAATATGTATTTTTTTTTCTATGTTTTGATGTGTTTTTATATTTCCTCTTTTTTTCATAGTTCTCTATTTATATTTGTCTATATGTTTATGTCTCAATTTTTTTTCTTTGTTCATAACTTCATAGTTCTCTTTTTTTTCTCATAAATATAAAGATATAGTTATACAACCTCATATTAATAAAATTATATTTTATCTCATACTTTATTTTTTAGTTCTTACAATGATAATAGATAATGATTTTCTCCATATTTCATTTAACTTGGGTTTTTTATATATAGATTTATTTATATATATGTGCATAGGCGACAACAACAACAACAGCGCATTGACTGCCGCGCTCAATCAGGAGGAGACTACAGCTTTTGCAAGGACCACAAGAATGAAGAATAAATATTGTAATCTGGTAAAATCAAGATCAAGCATGTGAAATCCAATTTTAAATACAAACCTGGATGTCTACATTGGGAGGAAAGAAACCCCTTAAGTTTCAAGCCTGGATGTCTAGCACGGCGAAGCAGGAGGTCACCACTTTGATTTGCTCCCAGACTCCGTTTTGTGCTCTGCTGAGTTTGTAAGGAACAAATTTCCATAATATATGTATATAATTAAGAAGTTTCTAGCATGAAATGAATTGTCCAATTTTGTTTGTGTTGGCATTGGGAACATGTAATATGCAAATCAGGATGAGATGTTGTTAATTATTCACTAATTTATAATTAGAAAATCATATGAGAGACCAATATAAAATTCCTTGAGCATATCACCCACCAAACTCTATGAAAACAAAGATGTGTATTAAATTAATAAATGTTAAGTGATTGGTATGGGCTCTCCATTAAGGTAAACTGAGGTTGATCCTCCCCACTACTTTGGATCATCAAAATCTCCTTAGTTTATGAGATAATAATCTTCAATTTAGAAGCAATTAAAACAAACACATGCATTTGTGGGCTCTTTGTTGTACGTGTGATAATAACAACATATTTTTTATAAATAAACTCATTTTAGCATTGTTAAATAGATCATACCATCACTGTGAGCAGATCCCACCAGAGGACACCACGTGGCTTTGAAGGACCAGGTCACTTAAGTACCAACCTGATCATATGTGATATCCTTGTTATCAACAATAAGCTCCTCAAAGCTAAATATGACAAAGTAAGGGTTGGACTAGTGATCGGATGTCTAGTCACCAACCTGACCACTGTGGCTCCATGTCCCACACCAGAAGAGCATTAATGAGACAACCTGGCAGGAGGGAAAGGTCGGTTGATGCACACCCCATTCTTAACCAGATGTCACCTTATTCTTCAATCTCCGGGCGGACAGGCTGGTGGTGGAGAGGGATCATTTAATGCACCACCCATCCCTGTTCGCCTTTCACTTCGCCACCTGATCCCTGTCAAGGAAGTAGGTTGATCAGACGCAAAACATTAAATGTAACTCAATCCAGGGGGATAGAGAATGAGATCTCTTTCATTAAATATCTTGGTCACTCTCTCTCCCCTATAAATACCCCTCACCAATCTCTGGACAAAGGTAATAAACTCTCTAATAGTGAAAACCCTATATCCATTCTCTGCACCTTATACCCATACCTGACTTCATCATCGGAGGGGGTTCAACTGGGTCCAAGCCCAGTTCACCTCTATTCTGATAATTGTTCTGAGTGTGCAGGCCTTTTTAGGGAAGCAACCCGTCCCTGGAAGCCAGGAATAGGCCCATACCGAAGCCTAAATCCAAGTTATACTCAATACGAGAAGGATCCGCAGCTTACATTTTGGCACCGTCTGTGGGAAAACTTCTTTACGAACAGAAGTTGCATCACCTCACCCATCTGAGCATTGACGCAAGCGAAACCAAGCCATGCTGAAAAACTAGCACCTCAGGCAGAAGACCTCCTCGAGTACAACCGGGAGAGGTGCCGAAAGACGAAGAAAAGAGAAGCTAAGGTTGGCTCGTCTGAAGAACCTGGAGGGGAAGATAAGCAGGATTCTGAAGGGCGTAAAGGACGTACAGAATCTTAGCAACAACGTCCGTGCGCAAAACGAGATACTACAGGAAAACCATGCCGAGCTGGCAGATATGGTGCACACACGACAATCCCTCGAGTAGACCAACACCCGGGATACTGCCAAAACCTCATCTACATCAACGAAGGTCAAGACACCAAGGTGGAAGGCAGTCGACGCAAGGAACATACTGAAGGAGAAGAAGGCCTGGCAAGAGCGCAACGAGCGCCTGGATCAGTCGATTTGGATGGATTGGATTGGATCTTATATAGCCTTTATGCGTCAAGACAAACAACAAACCGGGTTGGGTCTTCCATTTTTCATTTCTTTTCATTTCTTCAAAAGTGGTTTCTCTCTCAATCTTTGTTCTCCTCAAATTTGGTCTTGGTATTGCAATCGTAAATTCTTCTTTTGTCTTTCTCTTTTTATAATAATTTCATAACACAAAAGATAGCGCAAAATAAAATTATTCGAATGTTTCCAAAAAGAGGAAGCACGGGAGAGAGGAGAGAGAAAAAAAGAAACTAATATAAAGTTAGGCGAAAAACAGTTGGGGTCGCAACTAGAGGTGTCGAACGGGATGTGTTAGGCCAGCCTGGCCCTATTAGAGTTGGCCCATTTAGAAAGCATGTCGGGCTGAACCTATATAGGAATGGTTTGCACTCGTGTCGCCCACTAAACAGGCCAATATGGGCCCAAGCTAAGCTCGACTTATGTATTGCAATTTTTTTTTAAATTTAATTTCAATCCTTTTTTACAACTATGTATATGCTAATAAGATTTATTAGTTGTTAGAAAAAATAGAGAGGCCAGTGACTTTTAACTGCATTTAAATAGAAACGGGCTACAATATTATTTGGGTTTAAAAAGTAGAAACTTGAAAAAAAATTATTCTTTTACTTTTAAATTATATTATCAGACAAAAGAAATAGGCTTGAATTTAAGGTATAAATATAATTATATTGCATATTATTTGTATAAAAAAAATGTAATTTAATAAATGAACTTTAAATGGGCCGACCAAAGATATGGGTTGTACCATATTGGGCCTTACTTAATCGGGTCTGACTCTGTGGTGCTCGGACTTGCTTGGCTAACTCTACATATATATAGATACAATCAGCTCTTCCCAAAAAGAAAAAAATATTTTACAATCTATTTTTTGGTCGTTGAACATTTTTGTTGAACGACCCAAAAAAATAATTTACAATCTATTTTTCCGTCGTTGAACATTTTTGTTGATAGTGAAGATTTTTGTTCAACTATTAAAATCCAATTGCATGCATTAACTTTAAAAGGGCAAGAAGGAATTAGGTGAATCACAAATTATTCACATAACACTTTGACTTCTACACTACGTTTTGCAATTTTGAATTGTTTTGTTGAATCTGCAACTTATTTGAAAGGGTACCTAGAATTCCTAAATTTCCAAGTAGGATGTCTTGAACTTCAAGACTCTTTGACAGAGCTGAGATTCACACTTGTTCTGGACTGTTTAGACCACATCCGTATTTCATTCAGAGGTCTTCATAAAATTCTAGCCTCCCCAACGCATAATATATGAACAAAAAGATCATACAAGTCATGCTTTTATACCCTGAAATGGTAAATGATCAGTTTGCTTTACAATAAAATACAATCTTTAAAGCTAACTTATATATTAGAGAAAACTATAAATTTTAATGCTTCTTGTATTAACACTTTTATTGTAGAAATGTTTCTTTTTTGGCCAACTTGTAAAATATTTTCATATCAAATATTTAAATATGTAAGATATTGGAGTGAACTAAAGACGACTTTAGAACAAAAGTAGAATCTATACATGTGAAGAAAATCCATTGAGATTCTTAAGATCAATTTTAGTGTGGAAGCTAGATGGACAGAATTGATTGGATCTTTTGTTTGGCTTATCCTTTAGCCACTTCAAGAAAACTAACGAATGTAGAGTGTGGTTATTAACGTGATGCGCTTGTTTTTATCTAATTGTTACTTATTCAATGTAGGTTGTTTACATGGATGAGCCAACATGGGCGGAACTACCTTAATGACTAAGGTGGGCTGTAGCCTAGGGGGAGTTTGGGGGATTTAAAAAATGAAACCTATGTATTTGACTTGTTTTTAACAATGCCCAATATATTAACCTATTAGTAGTCCAAAAAAGCTCAATTCTTTATGAGTTTAATTGCAAGACATCAATACAAATACACATTAAAATAGGTAAATTTTCAATTATGTTGTCAAACATATTTTTCATTTTATAATATGTGCTTTTTGGTTTCATTAGTATGTATTTGTTTTATGTTAGACTTTATTGGAATTTAGCATTTAGTCATGCACTCGAGGTCCTAGGTCTGATTCCCTTCTCCACAAATATCGTTTGTATAAAAAGAAATTATGAACTAGCATGATTTATATAATTTAATGTATACTTTTATTTCTAGAAAGACTATAGAAACTGGAAGTTAACAAAAAAAATCACTAGATTTTAATGTAATAACTTTAGCTAGCCCACCCATTGAAAAATTCCTGGTTCCGCCCTTGTGAGCCAAGTAATGGACTTGATCCAACTTGAAGAAACACTTTATGGAATGTCATCAAGCTTGTAAAACAAGACCATGGTAAAAAAATCACAAAAACATCCATACGAAGCCTAACCATTTTCGAGCCCGATGAAGTGAAAGAACCTAAGCCAAGAGGATGTTCCTTGCTTGGTTGATCAATTATTTGATTAGAAGTTAGAAGCGCAACATATCCATCCAACCCTTTTCATTCAAGCCATTCAGTAGCTTGGTGGTGGCACACTTACACAACTCAAGAAAAGAATGACCAAAAATTCCTTCCAGTAGTTACCTCGGATGAAAAGGGGAAAACACAATATTAAAAAATTAGCTGATATGAAGGCTTGTACTTATGAATAAAACGACAATGTCTTACTACTATTGATACGTCAACTTATGTTTTGGCTCCCACTAACTGAACGATCAAATTTTCTATCTAAGAGAACTCCCAACCCATTTACTAGTCACACCCGCGTTGTGCCACCCACAACCAAAATTTCTTACTGTTAATGCATATTTTTAAAAAAAAAAAAAAAGAGAATTAGGACTATACTAAGCATGAAAAGGTGATGAGACCTCAATGGTTGCGTCTGACCCATCTAACCACAAAATAGGGCAAAATTTTCTTGGTGATAGATGAAGCGAGAACAAAATGTATCTCTCTCACACACATAAAAACTTAAATTGTAGAGGTTTCAATTCAGTGATGAAATCGAACTCATAACTCGGAGTAGCTTGGGTCAGGACAGGTTCGCCAACTGAAAATATTTATTTTATTGGATATGAAAATATATTCAACTATATTTAATCTTAACTTTTTAATATCCAACTATATTGTATAATAAGTTAGACTAAATATAATGGATAATATGTATTAAATATTTCGGGGTGGTCCTATCCTCTATGTATATTTATGTGATTTTTTTAGGTAAGTTAAAAAAAATTATATGAACTCAAAGTCACGATTGTAACTTAAAAAGAAAATTAACAATATGTAATTCACATAACAACATTATAAAATACATCAATACATCACTTAAATATCACTCGTCTTACATTTTTCGATGTAAAAGTATCAACATGACTTTACATAATCAAGTTTTTTTACCATGTCTTTTTCAATGAATAACATAGCTAAACCATTCAATTTTTCTTATAACGTAGTTGATCGAAGGTTAGATTTGATCAACTTCAACTTTGAAAAGCTTCTTTTTTCCGAGACAATAGAAAATATAAATAATCATGAACATCAATGATATTAAGCACACACATACTACGTTGCAATGAAAGTATTTGCTCTAATACTGAGTCATAAGTGCTAGATTTCATGAAACCTCAACAACTTGTTTTTTTTTTCTTTTGTCGAAAACTCAACTCTCTACGATCTATTAAATAGATCATCCCTATATTTTATTTCTTACCTTATCCAATTTTTGTGTGGGTTTTTTTTTTTTCCGCCATTCAACTAGGTGACTGAGTTTCCTTTTTTTAGTTTTTGTGCGCATAATTGGGCTTTTTGTTTTTTTATACAATACTTGGGCCTAACATAATATACCCAACATAATATTAAAATATGTAGTATAATTTTTTAAAGTAACATACGGATGTATATAGAGGTTTATCCAAAGGAAAATGCTAGAGGCACCAACTTTGGGCACCAATTTGCTCACCAACTCTCTAATAGAGCGTGTGACCCGTTGTATTGGCGGGCTCCACCTCTATTAGAGAGTTGGTGAGCAAGTTGGTGCCCAAAGTTGGTGCCTCTAGCACCACCCTTATCCAAATTGGGGGCTCTCTCAATTTGGAGGCTATTGGTGGCCGCCTTGCTCGCATGTGCCCAGAGTCTCCCCTTTGCAAATAATAATTTAAATATAAAATTGTGTAGATTTGAGTGAGTCTAAATGGATTGTGTCGCATTGGACTCGAATGAACCGGACTAACTAGCCTATAACTTTAGTCTAAAACAAGCTTTGAGTTGAATTTGGGCCAACCTCTTCAAAGAGCTGACCAAGGGCCGAACGATGACCATTATCTAGTAAGTAATTGATAACCCAAGGAGGAAAAAAAACACACACACATCTAATTTCGCAAAGACCTATTTTGAGTGATATAATGAAACTATATATAGAAGGGGAGAATATGAATTCCTGGTACTCTTTTATTTTTTTATTTTTTTGTCTTGAGGTCATTGGCCATGGGTTGCTATGTAATTTCAAACAGGTCCAGTTAATGTTACATCTTCATATCCGTTGCTTTCCACCCTGTGTTGTGTTTTGTTTTTAAATTTTAAATATTTTTCGGAGTCCATTTATTCCTCTCACCAACTAAACAAATAAAAAGGGATCCCTATTTATAAAAATTAAAATAAATAAATAAAAGCAATCCCTAAACTATGTGCATAGGCAACAACAACAACAACAACAGCGCATTGACTGCCGCGCTCAATCAGGAGGAGACTACAGCTTTTGCAAGGACCACAAGAATGAAGAATAAATATTGTAATCTGGTAAAACCAAAGATCAAGCATGTGAAATCCAATTTTAAATACAAAACCTTTTTATTTTTAATATTTAATATTCATAACATAATCTTGGTCAAAAATCAAACTGTGGTTCCTTTTTTTTTCTTAATTTATTTTAATATTTAAGTAAAGCCATGGTAAGCACAAATACATTTCTTAATTTATTTTGAAATCATTAAATTTGTTTTGGGTATATGTTAAGCATGCATGTGATTTGCTGCTCATAAATCTGGAGAAATTATAGAATACTACGGCAGTATGTACATGTGATACATTTCCCATTTTTAGAAAATAGTATCAATAAATATTCACTTATATTATACACGTGTACAATATGTACCACGTGCCCGTATTACTGTGTATTCTATAATCTGACCTCATAGTCCCCCATTCTTTTCTTTTTCTTTTTCTTTTTTGGTAACTACATTGGGAGGAAAGAAACCCCTTAAATTTCGAACCTGGTGTCAAGCACGGGGAAGCCGGAGGTCTCCACTTTGATTTGCTCCTAGATTGTGTTTTGTGCTCTGCTGAGTTTGTAAGGAACAAATTTCCATAATATATGTATATAATTAAGAAGTTTCTAGCATGAAATGAATTGTCCAATTTTGTTTGTATTGGCATTGGGAACATGTAATATGCAAATCAGGATGAGATGTTGTTAATTATTCACTAATTTATAATTACAAAATCATATAAGAGACCAATATAAAACTCCTTGAGCATATCGCCCACCAATCTCTTTGAAAACAAAGATATGCATTAAAGTAATAAATGTTCAGTGATTGATATGTGCTCTCCATTAAGGTATTCTGTGTTGTACGTGTGATAATAACAATATATTTTTATAAATAAACTCATTTTAGCACGATATATTATACAAAAATTCACATAGAGCGTATTTGGAGAGAAAACCGCAAAACAGCCACTTGTCATTTTCTAATTGATTTTAAGAAAGTTCTAAATTTATTTCTGACAAAAATAATTTGATATTTTTTATTAAAACTGAAATTTTGCTTTATCAAGTTTTGTGTCTTCAGGTTCTAGAGATATTCTAGAATTTTGGATTTGTCTTCGTGGAGACTTTTGTTTCTTTTCTTACAAGAGGTATTGAACCTAATCATGACCCCACCCTATCTCATGCCCAAGGTGTGTTAGGTTAATGTCAAACTCAAATCTCATGTTTTAAAATAAGTTTTGATGGTTTCGTTTTAGCATTGAGACATGAGATTTCCTGGGCTTCAATGAGTTCCTACTGTATCTGTACGGCATATATACGAATTAATTAATATGGTAGCTGACACTCTAGTAAAGAAGACACACACTTGTTCAAATCCTTGTATATGATTATGTCATTTTCCTTTTGATATTTTATATAACATTAAGTTTGACATGTATAGTTATAAGTTTCGCCAAGAATATTCTTTGACGTTGTTTCATTTTTTTTATCAAAAGCAACATACAAATTGTATCATTTAAGAAAGAAAACGATACTTATAAAGACATGTAGTTTTAGTAATTAAGAGCGTCTAAACTCTAAATATAATAAGTAAACATGCTCATTTAATTCATTTACCCATATACTCATTTAATTCATTCTCGCTCATATTCTCTGATTTATGGCTTCCATCATTCCAAATAAGTAAACATGCACATACGTGGATTTTCAGAGGACTTTGTTACATTTGTGTTTTGTGTTATTATTGTAAATTAATGTGCAACTTTCAAATGCTGGGAAATGCTTATTAGGTGAGTTAGGGCCAGTTTGGCATTGTTGTGCTGTGAAAATAATCGCTGTTAGATTTGCTGTGAGAGAAATCAGCTGTAAGAGAAACCAGTTGGCGTTTGGTAAAATTTTTGTTAAAAGTGTTGTTGATATTGATTTCAACAAAATCAGAAAATAATTGTTGCATAATCATTAAACCCAATGCCTCTTCGAAACTGATTTCTGCATAATCAGAAAATGACAGCACCTCATTAGCTACTTTCCCTTATAGCTTTCCCTCACAGCAATTTTTAACAATAAGTGATTTTCTCACAGTTTACCAAACGGGTTGGGCTTCCCAAAATTTTTTAAAAATCACTTATCTCCCCAAATAAGCAATGCCAAACGGGCATTTAGTCTCGGTAGTTTACTCTATTATAGGCAGATCAGTTTAAGTAGGTTCTTTTATGCTTAGGTCCATTTCTAGCTATGTTCATATTGGAAAATTTGGGTTTAAATTGTTATATTCATATAAAACAAATCATAAATAATTCATACAATTAAATACACAAATTCAGTAGATCACACATGCATTAAAATTGATACACAAACAAATAAAATTTTGGTTAGAAGAACTTGAAAGTCGGTCGAAGTAAATGTTTGGCATTTTGTCTTTAAAGACAATTTGCGCCCACTATGATGCTCCCATGGTTGATCGGCGCTTGCCTATAATTCTAGTATGCATTGAATGGTTGGAATTGAGTATTTGCTTCAATAATGAATGCCCTAGTAGAAAATATGTGTTTGTTTATACATAGCATTTCTAAGGAATATATGAAAATATAATCTCTTTATTGGATCCTGAGCCTCTGCATTTAGCATTCGTGCATTTACACGCATTTAAAGGGATGTTAACCATTAGAGCATCTCCAACCGATGTGTCAAAAGTGCCATATAGACGTTTAACAACTAGAAATAACATCTCACATCACTCCAACTGATGTGTCAAAGCTGATGTGGAATGAAGGCAGGAGGTTAAGATGTTATTTTTGACATTCCAAAAGCAAGATGTCAAATGAATATATATATATTTTTTTTTAAATTTAAAAATAAATCAACACTAAAATGTAATAAAATAATAATTTAATTTGACATATCGGGTGGAGTGTAAAACTGAGCATCTCCAACCGATATGTCAAAAGTGCCACATAGACATTTAACAGCTATAAATAACATCTCACATCACTTCAACCGAATTGTCAAAGCTGATGTGGAATGAAGGTTGGAGGTTCAGCTGTTATTTTTGACATCCCAAAAGCAAGATGTCAAATGAATATTTTATTTTTTTTTAAGACAGCTGGCTGTTACTTTCATTTATAATTTTTCTTTTTTCTTTTTTTTTCTTCTTTATCTTTAATGATTTGACTGTTACAATAATTATTTATTTGACATATCGGGTGGAGTGTAAAACTGTGTAAATATCAAATTGCCACATCAGCCATCAAATTTAAATTTGATGTTTAGTATTTGACATCTCCCTTGGAGATGCTCAAGATGTTAAATTGCCACATCAGCCATCAAATTTAAATTTGATGTTTGGTATTTGACATCTCCCTTGGAGATGCTCTTAGATTGATCTAATGAATTTTAATAAGTCCATATCATCATAATTGTATTATACCAAAACTCACCATTTGCACTTTATTATATGTATATCTTTGAAATTAAAAACTCCCATCAAACAACAACAACCTTCCTCCCCAACCCAGCCCCTATACTGCCCACCAATTGTGGCTGCCTCTCACTCTCTTTTCTTCTCTCTCACACACACCTTCACTAGTTCCTATAGTTGGTAGGCACCTCTAGGATTTTCAATTGCAGTTTAATTTTGGTGTACTTGCTTGCTGTTGAGACAATAATTCCATATTAAATACTAGGGTTAATGACCGAAATGGTCCCCCAACTATTGCTCCAGCATCATTTTGATCCACAAACTAAAATTTTCATTTGAACCGTCCTTAAACTCTTTATTTTGTATCATATTGGTCCTACCGTAAAAGTCTGTCAATTGTTTCTTTCTGTCAATTGGTCATACCGTCGAAGTCTGTCAATTTTATTGTTAAAATGGTATTTTTATATTAAAACCAAAAAAATGAATAAAAAATCATATCTTTAAAATAACCATGAAAGAAAATCAAATAAAAAACCAACAAAAAAGAAAGAAAAATTAAGTTTGGGGGTTGTAGAAATCAGGATAGAGGGGGGAGAGAGAGAGAGAGTTTAATTTTAATTTTTTATTCATGTTTGAATAAATTTTTATACAAAAATATCATTTTGCCCCTGCATTTAACAGAAAAGTTAACAAAATTAACGGCATGACCATTTGTCCTAACGAAATTGAAGTTGAAGGACCACGAGAACCATTTTGAAAATTAAAATACTCAAATGCAAATCGAGTCTAAATTTAAGGACTAATAAAACGATTAATCTCGTCAATAGCCTCTTTAGGAAAAGCACTTCTTGGCACTTACCCTCTTTGAAATGTCAAAGTTCCCAACTTCCCATGGCTAGAACCTCACTTTAGAATTCTTAATCCTAAGCAAGCTTTTCAGACCCATAAAAATAAATAATAAATAAATCCTAATCAAGCCTTAGCCCTGACAATCCAATCGTCATCTTCCCAAGAATGTACATGTCATCCAAATGAGTTAAAGCTCTACTACTTAACTAAAGACGACAACAATTTCCGTTTGTCACCACTTGAAGTCAAATTCATTGATCGAACTATGTGACTAACAAGGTTCTTGGTAAGATACAAGGGAATTGTATTTCTTAAATAGTGACTCATGTATTCGAAGTTATGTGTTTGAATTTTAATCTGTCAATATCCCTTATATAAAAAGAAAAAGTTCTTCTTCCTATATAATATATATATGATCAAAGAGTACATACTTCACACATATAATAAAAATTCAATCACAAATTATTGATACGAACTCACAAATTATTATGTTTTATACAAGCGCAATCACAAATAATTGATGACGCCAATTTGTACAATAAACATGTAAAATTGCCTGATAAAAAAATATTTTAATTTTGTTAGAAATATCCATTAAAAAATGATTGAGGGAACATATGATGAGATGAGAGCCAAAAAATAAACGTCATGCATGCAAAAGAAAACAAAAATATTGAAAACCAGGACTGAGTAGGAAAAACAAGAATAAGGGGAGCAAAATTTGGATGCATTCTTCACAAAAAAGTATTTTTTTTTGAAAAAAACCAGAAAGGTAGCCAAGTGTGCTCCAATCCAGGCATGAAAAGATCAAATTGCATTAACTTCTCATTTAATGTCCTCAACTACATTGAGGTCCTATTCAGAAGCTGCAGTTTCATTGCATTAAATGTTTCTCTCTCTAAATTCTTGCTTGCAACCACATGCAACAATCCATCTTTCTTTAATTCACCTTCAAGAAATTCACCTTACCACCCAACACACATTCAAAGCAAAATTTTATGGACAGAGAAGTACCAGATTATTGTTCCTGTTTTTGAGTTTTGTAGATAGTCTGAAACAAAACTAAGTACGTGGTCGAAAAGGTTATTTACTTTCTGTTTCTGATTCAAATTTGGAGAAATCTTGGAATCATTTTTTAGTGCTAAGATTTATTTTTCAGCAGAAAGTGAAGAAACAGGAGGTTTTTTCACATCGGTGTTGATAAACGGAGCATGAGTAGGTGTGGGTTTCCTTAAAGTTGTTGCCTTTACTAATCTTCTGCAAAAGTTCTCTGTTTCAGAAGGGGCTTTTCTGATTTGGTCCTGCTTGGTTTGACTGATCTGTAGCTTCTGGTACGTGGGTTTGTTGCGCATTCACCTATTTTTCTGTTTATTCATGGCGACTTAGTTTCATCGTTGCCTTTTTCTTCATTTCCATTATGGAGAAAAGGGGAGTGTAATGTCGGTTCAGTTCTTTAGAAAAACTTCAAAAAGACAGCTTTTTCATTGTAGAGTACTGCAATATATGCTGCTTTGTTGTGTTGAACTGTGGTGGATATCTGACTTTCTCATTTCAAATTGGCCAGAAGGAAAAGTCAGGAACTTTAGGTGGTGGAGTAAATTTTATCTTTGAATAGTTATATTGGCTTGTAATGGGGATTTTTTTAAAGGATTTCCTGATCTGGGTCCTTAATTTCAGCATACTGAGAGCTGGGTTTCTTGTTAAACTAGCAATTTTATCAGATTTATGGTGTTTAGCTTCAGGACTAGGTTCCATGTCAGCCATTGCAGTTTCTTACGGGGAGAAAGGTCCAGTTTTCTGTGGTTTAAAGTTAGATGGGTCTCATCTTGTGACCTGTTATGGATCAAACTCAGCAATAACATATGGAACTCCAAGTCGTTTCCCATTTATTGGTCTAACTGCTGGTGATGGCTTTGTTTGTGGACTTCTCATGGAGTCCAACCAGCCATATTGTTGGGGAAGCAGTGGTTATATCCAAATGGGTGTCCCTCAACCCATTATTAAAGAAGCTCAATATGTAGAAATCAGTGCTGGTGATTACCATTTGTGTGGATTGCGAAAACCTTTAACCGGCAGGCTCAGAAACACCTCTTTTGTTGATTGTTGGGGTTACAACATGACCAAAAGCTATGTGTTTGATGGACAGGTTCAGTCAATATCAGCAGGCTCAGAATTCAATTGTGGATTGTTTTCTCAGAACAGGACAGTGTTTTGCTGGGGTGATGAGACTAGTAGCAGGGTTATCAGCTTGATCCCGAAAAAATTCAGGTTTCGGAAGATTGCAGCTGGTGGGTATCATGTATGTGGGATTTTAGAGAGCGTGAATTCTAGACCCTATTGTTGGGGAAGAAGCTTGGACATTGAAGAAGAAATCTCAGTGACGTATTCGGGTCAAGGCAATGTTGATTTGGCTCCAAATGAACCAATGCTCTCAGTTGTGGGAGGGAAGTTCCACGCTTGTGGGATTAAGAGCTCTGACCGTGGGGTGATTTGTTGGGGATTTATTGTGAAACCAAGTACACCGGCTCCTAAAAGTATGAAGGTTTATGAGATTGCTGCTGGAAATTACTTCACTTGTGGAGTTATTGCTGACAAATCATTCTTACCTGTTTGTTGGGGTCTTGGATTTCCAACTTCTCTTCCCTTACCTGTGGCACCTGGATTCTGCAAGTCTACTCCTTGTGCTCCTGGTTTCTACGAGTTTAGTCATGAGAGTGCCTCTTGCAAATATCCTAACTCTCACATATGTATGCCTTGCAGCGATGGTTGTCCTGCTGAAATGTACCAAAAAACCGGATGCACTCTGAAATCTGATAGACAGTGTGAATATAACTGTTCTAATTGTTACTCAGCTGACTG
Source organism: Prunus kanzakura (assembly GCA_020521455.1). NCBI lineage: Eukaryota > Viridiplantae > Streptophyta > Magnoliopsida > Rosales > Rosaceae > Prunus > Prunus kanzakura. The sequence continues at coordinate 148,716 of BPUM01001066.1, forward strand.
CTTTTTAAATTGTTCGTCTTCGTATTCCAATGCCAAGAATAATGAAAGGTTTTGGTCAATGCAATTACCTATCATAATTGCAGAGATTGCCTTTGCTGTGTTCTTGGTTAGTGTTGTTTCTATAACTGCATTTTTATATGTTCGATATAAGTTACGAGACTGTCAGTGCACAGCAAAAGATTCGAAGTCTAAAAAGATTAGTCAGAGTGGTTCTCCTTTCCATAATGACAATGGTAAGATTCGTCCCGATTTGGAAGACCTGAAGATAAGGAGGGCTCAGATGTTCACTTATGAGGAGCTTGAAAGGGCTACAGCCGGCTTTGAAGAAGTTTCTGTTGTGGGAAAGGGCAGCTTCTCCTGTGTTTTCAGAGGTGTTTTGAAAGATGGTACAGTTGTTGCTGTCAAAAGGGCTATAGTGTCTCCTAACATGCAAAAGAATTCGAAAGAGTTCCATACAGAGCTAGACTTGCTCTCAAGATTAAACCATGCGCATTTACTCAATCTGCTTGGCTATTGTGAAGAAGGTGGAGAAAGGCTTCTTGTTTATGAGTTCATGGCTCATGGATCATTGCATCAACACCTCCATGGAAAGAACGAAGCCTTGAAAGAGCAATTGGATTGGGTTCGAAGGGTCACTATTGCAGTCCAGGCAGCTCGGGGAATTGAATACTTGCATGGTTACGCTTGCCCACCGGTGATTCATCGAGACATTAAGTCTTCAAACATCCTCATTGATGAAGAACACAATGCTCGAGTGTCTGATTTTGGTTTATCATTATTGGGACCTGCAGATAGTGGATCCCCATTGGCGGAGCTACCAGCTGGAACTCTCGGGTATCTTGATCCTGAGTACTACAGACTTCACTACCTTACAACCAAATCTGATGTTTATAGTTTTGGTGTTTTGCTGTTGGAGATTCTTAGTGGCAGAAAAGCCATTGATATGCAATATGAAGATGGAAATATAGTTGAATGGGCAGTGCCTCTTATCAAGTCAGGAGAGATAAATGCAATTCTGGATCCAGTTTTGAAACCCCCACCTGACCTTGAAGCCTTGAAAAGAATTGCCAATGTAGCCTGCAAGTGTGTGAGAATGAGAGGGAAGGAGAGGCCATCAATGGATAAAGTGACGACAGCACTAGAACGAGCTCTTGCACTGTTAATGGGCAGCCCGTGTAACGAGCAACCTATTTTGCCAACTGAGGTGGTACTGGGAAGTAGTAGATTGCACAAAAAGTCCTCTCAAAGATCTTCAAACAGGTCGGTCGACACTGATGTGGTAGAATCGGAAAGGTTTGAATTCAGAGCTCCTTCATGGATCACATTCCCAAGTGTTGCCTCTTCCCAAAGGAGGAAGTCCTCGGTCTCAGACGCCGATGCAGATGGGAAGAACTTAGAAGCTAGAAACTTGGGCAATTGTGGGAGCGGTGGTGATGGGTTGAGGAGTTTGGAGGAAGAGATTGGACCTGCTTCACCTCAAGAGAAGTTGTTCTTGCAGCACAACTTTTAAACTGACCAACCAAGCTTATCAAACTTGATCCATGTTCACAGGTTTGCTTGCATTTATTTTCCTGGAGGATGAAATGTAAAAAGATGAATGGGTGGATGTAAGTTTCTCAACTACTAAATTTCAGCCCTTCTTTTGTCTATTCAGTTCTAACAATTTGTTGAATGAAATTCTCCTTTCACACTAAATTTCAGCATCTTAGTAAGACTGTATTCTTCTATTTCGTTTTCAGTTGTGTACCAGCTGCATTTAAATATTTCTTAGCTATTTATTTATATGTCAAATTTTACACAGGCAATTTAATTTATGTTGATGTTGGTGGTTTAGAAACTGGAATTTCTGTGTTGATAGTGGACTTACAGTCAAACAATATGGGTAGAATATTTTCAGATATATTTCATTCTCCGAAAGGAGGTATTTATAATACAGGTTACAAACCCTAGTAGGGTTTAATTAAGAAATAAGTGGAATCCTAATTACATAATATCTATACAAAAGGAAAAATAAATAAAACCCAAATAGAATAGGATATATTCTACTCGCCAACACTCCCCCTCAAGTTGGAGCAAAGATGTCACGCATGCCCAACTTGTCAAGCGAGTTGAGAAAGATACTTGTAGAAACAGCTTTCGTAAGAACATCAGCTAACTGATACTCTGAACGGATGAAGGGGAAGGACACAATCTCCGCATCCAACTTTTCTTTAATGAAATTTCGATCAACCTCCACATGTTTTGTACGGTCATGTTGTACAGGATTATGAGCAATTGCAATCGCAGCCGTATTGTCACAATATAAATCTATGGGTTTATTAGGCCCAAAACCAAGGTCTTTCAACAATCTCCTCAACCATAGTAACTCAGATACACCATGGGCCATTCCTCGATACTCGGCCTCAGCACTAGATCTAGACACCACCTTTTGTTTCTTGCTCCTCCACATAACAAGATTGCCACCCACAAACATAAAATACTCAGATGTCGAACGCCTATCTGTGGCTGAACCTGCCCAATCAGCATCTGTATACCCTTCTACATTCGTATGGCCATACTTGGAGAAAATTAACCCCTTGCCAGGAGTTACTTTCAGATACCTTAAAATACGAGTCACAGCCCCCATATGATCCACACTAGGAGAGTGCATAAACTGACTCACTATATTTATAGCATACGCAATGTCCGGACGGGTATGAACTAAATAAATCAATTTCCCCACAAGTCGTTGATAACGTTCTTTATCAGTCGGAACTTGATCGGGATATATCCCCAACTTATGATTCTGCTCACTAGGGGTATCAATTGGTTTACAATCCAACATTCCAGTTTCTGTAAGTAAATCCAAAACATACTTTCTTTGGGATAGAAAAATACCATGTTTAGATCTGGCAACTTCAATCCCAAGAAAATACTTTAAATCACCCAATGATTTCATCTCGAACTCAGAAGCTAGATACTTCTGAAGACTCTGTATCTCTATATGATCATCTCCAGTCACAATCATATCATCAACATAAATAATTAAAGCCGTCAATTTACCTTTATGACGCTTCAGAAACAAAGTATGATCAGAGTTACTTTGCACATACCCAAACTTCTTCATGGATGTAGCAAATCTTCCAAACCACGCTCTTGGAGACTGCTTTAATCCATACAAGGATTTCCGTAGCTTGCACATTACACCCTCCTTAGAAGTCACAGGGATACCCGGCGGAGAATCCATATATATTTCTTCCTTGAGGTCACCATGGAGGAATGCATTTTTGACATCAAATTGTAGCAGCGGCCAGTCACGGTTAGCAGCTAAGGATAAGAGTACACGTACAGTGTTGAGCTTAGCTACTGGAGCAAAAGTCTCTGTGTAATCCACTCCATATGTTTGAGTATACCCTTTTGCTACCAATCTTGCCTTGTAACAGTCAATGGAACCATCAGCCTTGTGCTTCAAAGTAAACACCCATCTACACCCAACTGCCTTTTTTCCTTTTGGTAAAGGAACTAACTCCCAAGTAGCATTCTTGTTCAAGGCTTCCATCTCAACATGCATTGCATCTACCCAGTTTTGATCAGATAGAGCATCCTGCAACTTAGTTGGCACACATACACTAGATAATTGACACAAATATGATGCATATGACTTAGATAAACGATGAGTTGATATATAATGGTTAATGGGATATTTAGACTTGGCATGTATATCAGGAGAATATTGCACTTTAGGTTTCCCACGGGTAGTACGTGGGGGCAAACAATAGGTAGGCACATCACTAGAAAGTACCTCATTATCACAACTTGATTGAGACAATGGCAGGGCAGAGGGGGGTCTATTATCAATTTCATCTGTACGAGAGTCGCCAATATCACTGTTATGTCCTTCTGAGAGAGGCTCTTCATCTGTACGAGAGTTGCCAATATCACTGTTATGTCCTTCTGAGAGAGGCTCGAAAACACCAACAATTTCGTCTGGCGACCGGTCGTGGCTTTCCTCACGACCGGTCGCGTCACTTGTATCGGTACTGTTGTCGCTCGTCGACGCGAGCGACCGGTCGCTTCCTATGTGCGACCGGTCGTTTTCATCACAGAGTCGTTGGCGACCGGTCGCGTCTTCCCTGCGACCGGTAGCGTCTTCCCTGCGACCGGTCGCTTCCTGTTCGCCAGAAATTCCTTCTTCAGGTCCAAAAACTTCCATATTTTTCACTCCGAAACTCTTCAATTCACTCCCCCTCTCCCCCTGAATTGAAGAGGAGGGAGAGACATAGTAGGGTACTTCTTCATGAAAAGTAACATCCAAAGTGACATGTACCTTCTGAGTAGGCGGGTGATAACACTTATAACCCTTCTGAGTAGTAGAATAACCAATGAAGACGCAGCGGAGAGCACAAGGATCAAGTTTACTCCGTTGATGGGAGTAGACATGAACATACGCAACACACCCAAACACCTTCAGAGGTAACTTAGAGACCGAAATCGGAGGAGTAAGAGCACACAACACATCAAGTGGAGTCTTGAAATCAAGAACCCGACTAGGAGTACGGTTAATCAAGTAGGCCGCGGCCAAGACACCATGTCCCCAAAGATGATGGGGAACAGACATATCCAACATAAGGGAGCGGACAACTTCAAGTAACTGACGATTCTTCCTTTCAGACACGCCATTTTGTTGAGGAGTGAATGGAGTGGTAGTTTGGTGAATGATACCGTGATCACGAAAGAACTGATTCAATGTATGATTCACATATTCACAGCCATTATCGGTCCGAAAAACTTTAACATGAGCATGAAACTGAGTAGACACCATGGCACAAAAATCAGGGAGAATAGAGGCAACATCATGTTTATTCTTCATCAAATACACCCATGTTAAGCGAGTGCAGTCATCAATAAACGTAACAAACCAACGGAAACCATTTGAAGTCACACGAGCAGGACCCCATACATCAGAATGGACTAACTCAAAAGGCAAGGCAGCTTTATTATTACTTAAGGGAAAAACAGTACGGTGACTCTTGGCCATTACACAAGTCTCACATTTGAAGCTAGACTCATCACAGGAGCGGAATAAAGATGGAGACAGACGCTTAAGGTAGCCAAATGACGGGTGTCCCAAGCGACGATGCCATAACCAAATTTGCTGTTTGTCTTTGACACTGCAACGTTGAACAGTATTAACGACACGATCACGAACTGGTGCAGAAGGTAATGTCAAATAATACAACCCCCCTATCCGTTTACCATGCCCAATCACCTCGTGAGTCTTGAGATCCTGAAAAGAGCAATGGGTAGGATAGAAAGTAGCAGAAGCATTAAGTGTATCAAATAAGCGACCAACAAATAACAAGTTACAATGGATATTGGGAACTAATAACGCACGAGACAAGGACAGAGTTGGGGTGAGAGAAATGGTGCCCTCGCCAGTAATTGGAGAGGGCAAACCATTAGCACTAGTTATGTATGGGTCACGGGTGTTACTAGACAACTCATCAAAAAATTTAGCATTATAAGTCATATGATCAGAAGCATCAGTGTCAATTATCCAAGTATTAGAGCCAGTACCTGGAATAGAGTCAGAAACACGCAAATTTGCAGAAGCAGCAGTAGCACCAATAATGAAATTATCACCCATGATTGTAGCAGAAACTCAACAAATCACGCAGGGTATACAATTGATCACAGCACAGACACAAATATGGCAGATGCACGAAGACAACAGAGGCACAAACACAGTAGAGGCAGATGCACGAACACAGTAGAGGCACAAACACGACAGAGCACACAGCGGAACACGGCAAAGACACAGACATAAGAACCCTAAAAGAAATTAGGGCACACAGTAGAACACGGGTGGGCACAACACACACAGGTCACCAGAAAGTCGGCTCTGATGCCAAGTCAAACAATATGGGTAGAATATTTTCAGATATATTTCATTCTCCGAAAGGAGGTATTTATAATACAGGTTACAAACCCTAGTAGGGTTTAATTAGGAAATAAGTGGAATCCTAATTACATAATATCTATACAAAAGGAAAAATAAATAAAACCCAAATAGAATAGGATATATTCTACTCGCCAACACTTACAAGTCTGCCAGTAAAATTAAAAAAAAAGGAGACTAAAATAACATTTAAAAGCACTGTGGGCTATGCCAATAGCGTTTAAAAGTAGGGACGTACCTATAATTTTAAAATGGGGTGGGCTAAAATTATCTTATGTACGCACCTAAGAGTGGAACATAAAGGTGCAGTTATTGAGCGTACCAATTTTTTCTTTTATTTATTTATTTTTTTTCACTTAAAGGGATTATGTGTGAAGAGGGTTATCAGTGAAAGGAAAATTAGCAATAGAATGCAAGGGCGGAACCACACCAACATTTAAGTAAATGTCTTTGTCATTTTACTTTTATTTATTTTTATATTACTCCATTTACTTAAGTTTACAATGTAAATAAGAAAGTACCCTCTATTTGGATTCAAATAAAAATACTAGAAAATCAAATTCCCACCAAATCAAAATATGAAAAATCGGTTTTAGTGCAAAATACGATTTAGATCAAAAATGATGGCTCATTAAGTCAATATATACTTCATACTAAAATCCCATAAAATCAAGTTTTCTTATTTGATGTGTGAGGAATAAAAGCCGCCAAAAATTATCTTGAGAAAATGATTATTCCGAAAACCCATTTTTCATACTTAGTCAATATTTTTACATAAAACAATTTTTCATGTATAATATGAATGCATGAAGGAACTAAGGTCAATCTAGGTAAAAAGCCTTAGATGTTCAATCCACTATGGTGTTAAACTATATTTGGTTTATGTTAAAACTTATTGAAAATTAGTTTATGAAAATTAGTTTACGGAGCTATGAACTAGCGTAGTTTATATGATTTAATGTTTACTTTTATTTCTAGAAAGACTGGAAATTGTAAGTACCAAAAAAAATAATCATTAAATTTTAAGCTAATAACTTTAGCTAGCCCACCCATTGAAAAATTCCTGGTTCCGCCCTTGATAGAATGTTCATAGATGTCTTACACAAGAATGTCCTGAAATAGCCAAAGAGAATTGAATTCATTAGTTTGTCTTATCTTCTTTTCCTTGAGTGTATTGTTGGATGAGCGATGAGCCTTGGTTTGGTGTGAGCCTTTGAATGTGAGTGTGGCATGATTTTCATTAGTAGAGGTATTTAGTTATATATCCATTCTTAGCACTAGTAATATAGATAAACCCTACACCATTTAATTTCTATAAACAAACCAAAAATAGGACAGCTGGCCCTGTTGAATTTAATTTTGATTATTAAATTACTTTGATGCCCTGTTGAGTGTTTTGGGTTTTTTTTTAATGAGATTTTGAGGTTGGGCTTATTTTAAGAAATCGATGACAGTTTTGTAATTTTTATGTTGTAAATGGGCTTTGAGTGTGTTTCTAAAGTTTATTTCATGTATGGTTTTTTTTATAAGGCTTAATTATATTAATGCCCCCTGAAACTTCTGTCAAATCTCACTTTGCTCCCCAAAACTCAAAATGACCCACTTTCATCCCTTGACCGAGGTTTGCTCTATTAACTTTGATGATGTGGTAGGGGTGTTTTTGTAATTTCATACATATGGATAATTACCCACTCAAGTAGAGCCTACTCCACATAGATAAAAACATAATTAAATAATTAATAATAATTAATAATTAAAAACATAAAAAACTACATATAAACAAAATAAAATTTACAAACAAACAAACCCATTCCATTGTACGCCGTACACTACCACCCCCATCCCGACCTCTCCTCCTCTCCCACTTTCTCCATCCTTCTCTTCTTCTCTCTCCCCCTCTGTGTTTTTCTCGGAATCGAGCCAATCTCGCAAAACGCACCATCTCACTAACTTTCTCCTAAATCCATGACCACGGTGGCGGCGGCTTTGCAATTCGAGATCATATGGCTCAGTTCTGGGGGACTGGGATGAAAGAGAGGGAGAGAGTGGGGTTGAAGGCCAAATCTATTGAGGTTGAACTCAAAACCTGGTAACTGGAAAGTGAAAATGGCAACCCCACAAGCAAACATCCACAAAATATCAATAAATAAAAAAGTATCCACAAAATATGAAGAACTCAAAACCTAAAAAACAAAATCTGAGGGTGCCATAGTGGAACTCATCCGGCGCCTCCTGATCTAGACGGCGACACATTGGAACTCATACAAACCATGTCTACGCCAGCAAAGATTTTAAATTTTCTTGTTTTCTAAAATTTAAGAAAGAAAAAAAAAACCACTTGAAAGAAGGAAATGAATGATGAGATATGTATATGATGAAAGAGACGAACATATGGAGAAATGGATAAAGGTTGTTTTCTTTTTGGTTGATTTTCTGTGTAAATTGGAATTGTCGTTAACAGGGGTGGTGGGTTTTGAGCTTTTGACAATTTGGATTGTATTGACTTTTTTAGAGAAAAGGAATTTGGAAGAAAGTGTCTCCTTTCTTTCCTTCTCTACAAAGTGGTTGGTCTACCATTTCCAAACCTTTCCAGAATTACTCAAGCCACTGTACCTAGCCTCAGACCCAAGCCCCGATTTGCAGGCCCCAAGCCATTGTACCTCTTTGTCTCTCTACCTCCCCCAAAATTTATCAAGTTTGATTTTGGATTTAGGATTGATGAAGAGATGAAATTTGAGGAAATAGCTTGAGAAGACGAGCAGAAGGAGAAGGTGTGTATCGGGGAAGGGAGAAAGAGAAAGTGGGGGCGGCTAGGGATGAGCACAGGGAAGGCTGAGATGAGGGTGGGGGTGTACGCTGGGATGGGTTTGTTTGTTTTTTTTATTTTTTATTTTGTTACTTTTTAAATTTTATTTGTATATATGTTTTTAATTTTTAATTATTAAAATTATTTAATTATATTTTTATTTATGTTGAAGTGGGCTCCACTTGCCATGTCACCCACTTAATTGCTGAGTAATGGTTCATATATATGAAATTACAAAAACACCCATACCACGTCATCAGATTTAATAGAATTTTGAATGGAGTTGACGGCATAGGGCAAAGTGGGCCACTTTAATTTTTTCAGGGGAGGGGGGTAAAGTGAGATTTGACCGAAATTTCAGGAGGCGCTACAGTAAATAAATCTTTTTATAATTTGGGTATCTATATTGGGCATAATAGTGAAACTCCCAATCAAATTTTAGGCTGATAGAATAACAACTCACATGGGCTATAGCCCAAGTTAGTCCCTTCTAGGGACCGTCCTTGTTTAAAAGCACATGCGGGCATTCTCCAGTTCCCTTGCACCTGAGTTCGAACTCCTTCCCCAATAGCTTAGAATATCATCATTGTAAAAAAATAAGTTTAAAATAATTCAGCAAACTTGAATAAAAATCACGTGACTGTTGATTCATTTTCCAACAAAGTTTAATAAAGAAAAAATAAGGTGCCCTCACGCAGGATCGAACTACGGACCTTCAGTTTACAAGACTGACGCTCTACCACTGAGCTATAAGGGCTGTTGTTGGCAAGAAAAGCTTATATTGATTATATATATTGTTGTAAAATAGAAAGAATATGAGATAAATTTTGAAGTCATGATCTGTTCCAACAATATCAGAATAAATAAATAAAAAATGAACAAGAAAATGCTTCCAAGTTCTCAACTAAAAATCTTATCCCCCATAATAAAATAAAAAATTTGGACCAAGTCAGGCCTATGAATATTAATTGCTTCCCAACTACAATCTCACATCCACATACCAAAATTGAAGCTAAACTCATTATTGAACCAAAATTTCTTCACATTTCTCTTGCAGGACCATCTAGAACTCATAGTTACAATTACAATTTTTGTGGTCCTTCTGCACTATCATCAACATTTTTGCTATATGCCATAAACTTCTTCTCTTTAGACTTTGTAAATGAAACTCGGTTTTCCTTTGTATACATATATTATATATATTTATTCGGTCATGATCTGAAACCTGCATCTACTACAAGATGCAGCATTCTGGTGCTCGACGTTGGCACATTTTTTCGTTCAATGAATTGGTTGTTCTTTTATGCATGAGCGTAGGTCTGGCATCTGCAAAACTAGTAGCCACCAATCTCAGAAACGAACCCGATCACATGGCGTTGCTCGAATTCAAGAAAAGAATAACCGAAGATCCTCTCCATGTCATGAGCTCATGGAATGATTCGACTCAACTCTGCCGCTGGACAGGCGTTACGTGCAGCGTTTCAAGCGAAAGAGTGGTGATCTTGAAACTGGATTCTCAAAAACTGGCAGGCTCCTTACCACCTTCTATAGGAAACCTGACATATCTTACAGGAATCAACCTCATTGACAACAACTTTCATGGCGAAATTCCTCAAGAAATCGGCCGTCTGCTACATCTGCAGCATCTTAACCTGTCTATGAATTCCTTTGGTGGGGAAATCCCAACCAATATATCTCACTGCACGCAGCTGAAAGTGCTTAGTCTTGTTTCCAATGAGCTTGTTGGATCGATCCCGAAGCAGCTCAGTTTGATGTTGAGCTTAACTCACATATGGCTTGATGGAAACAATCTCAGTGGAACAATCCCAAGTTGGATAGGGAACTTTTCTTCTTTGAACAGTCTCTCTCTTGGCAGCAACAATCTCCAAGGAAGCATTCCGAATGAGCTCGGGCGTCTGAAAAGCTTGGGATCATTCAGGCTTGGAAGCAATAATTTGTCTGGTATGGTCCCTGCTTCAATCTATAATTCCATATATATTTTTGGTGTCACTCAGAACCAGCTTCATGGAGAGCTGCCACCAAATGCCGGCATTACTCTTCCTAATCTCCAGGTGTTTGTCGGCGGCGCCAACAGATTCACAGGGAACATTCCTGCATCGTTGTCAATTGCTTCTGGATTTCAGGTTCTTGATTTTGCTCGAAATGGTTTCACTGGAAAACTTCCTGGTGAAAGTTTTGGAAAGCTGCAAAGCTTGGTTAAACTAAACTTTGATGAAAATAGATTGGGAAGTGGGAGGAGAATTGCCACGATCCATAGCCAACCTTTCTACCCAGCTAAAAATTCTTACTTTGGGTGTCAATTTTATACATGGAAGCATCCCTAGAGGCATTGGAAATCTTGTAAATTTGAGTGCTTTCGGAGTTGAAGGTAACAATTTGGGTGGTAGTGCCCCTGGTGAAATTGGGAAGCTTCAGAAGTTACAAGGAATATTCTTAAATGCTAACAAATTTTCTGGTCTAATCCCATTCTCCATAGGAAATTTGACTTCATTGACAAGGCTTTACATGCAAGAGAATAGGTTTGAGGGCAGTATACCTAGAAGTCTTGGAAACTGCCAAAATCTACTAATGCTTAACCTTTCTAGTAACAATCTATCTGGCACCATACCTAAACAGCTTCTTATGCTTTCATCTCTTTCGGTTTCTTTGAGCATGTCTAACAATTCGTTGACTGGTTTGCTGCCATCGGAAGTGGGTGACTTGGTACATCTCACGGAGCTAGATGTATCAAGAAATAAGTTATCTGGTGAAATCCCAAGAAGCCTTGGCACTTGTATTAGTTTGGTGCGCTTGCATTTGGAAGGTAATGAATTTGCAGGAGTAATTCCTCAATCTCTTAAAGATTTAAGAGGATTGGAAGAAATAGATATTTCAAGGAACAACTTATCTGGGCAGATTCCTAAGTTTCTGAGCAAGTTTAGATTTCTTAAGCATCTCAATCTTTCTCACAATGATTTCGAGGGTGAATTGCCTAAAGAAGGGATCTTTTCAAATGCTAGTGGTGTCTCAATCCTTGGAAATGATAGGCTATGTGGTGGCATCCCAAAATTATTTCTACCTACATGCTCCAGCAAAAAGCCTCGTTCATCTCAAGGGCTTCTTGCCTTAAAAGTGGTAGCTCCTTTAACTTGTGCAATTGCATTCATAATTAGTCTGTCGTGCTTCATTGCTCTTTGTTCAATGCTGAAAAAGGCAAGAGGTAGAACTGTAACTTCGCGTTCATATAAGGACTGGAAATCAGGTGTGTCGTACTCTGAACTCATTCAATCAACTAATGGGTTCTCTTTGGACAATCTGATTGGTTCACGAAGTTTTGGTTCTGCTTACAAAGGGGTACTCTCTAGTGATGGAACAATAGTTGCTGTGAAGGTATTAAACCTCCAACAAGAAGGCGCTTCCAAGAGTTTTGTTGATGAATGCAAAGCTTTGAGAAGTATAAGGCATCGCAATCTTCTCCAGATCATAACTGTTTGCTCAAGCATTGATGATCAGGGTAATGACTTTAAAAGCCTAGTTTTCGAGTTCATGGAAAATGGAAGTCTAGATGCGTGGTTGTATCCAAGAGATGAGGAGCAATCTCGAATTACGAGATTGAACATTATGGAAAGATTGAATATTGCCATTGATGTTGCTTCTGCATTAGATTATCTCCACCATCGTTGTGAAACTCCCATTGTTCATTGTGATCTAAAGCCGAGCAATGTTCTTCTGGATGAAGATATGGTAGCCCATGTTGGTGACTTTGGTTTAGCAAGGTTCCTCTTGGAAGCATCAGATAATTCTTCCAAAAATCAAACCATGTCCGTGGGGCTAAAGGGTTCGATAGGCTACATTCCTCCAGGTATGAGTCTGATTCTCATTTTCTTATGTTCCAAATAACTTATTACTAAGAAAAAATGAAGTCTCTATATGTAAATGAATGGCAGAGTATGGCATGGGAGGTCAAGTTTCTATGCTGGGAGATATTTATAGCTATGGGATATTGTTGCTAGAGCTTTTCACTGGAAAAAGGCCGACAGATGACATGTTCAAAGATGGTCTAAGCATTCACCAATTGGCAGCCATGGCTTTGCCTAACCATGTCATGGACATCGTTGATCCTACGTTGCTCCTCGAAACAGATGGTGAGGATGACAATGATGACAGATACGACAATGACATACAAGAACAACCGATTACAAGATATCATGATGGTGGTCAACTCCAAGCAAGAAGATTGGAAGAATGCTTCGTTTCAGTGATGCGTATAGGACTTTCATGCTCTGCAATGTCACAACCAGAGCGGATGTCTATGGATGCCGTCGTCAACAAAATGAAGGCAATTAGAGACTCTTGTCTCAGTTTAAGAAGCTAGTTATATGCAAGGTAGGCCAAGATTGTTGCCTAATGCGATAAATTATTTGTATCAATAGTGTGTGGCATCATGGACGTTTGAATTCAGGCTATTGAACACTTGTAAATAAGTCTTCATCATTCAGACCATAAAAAGATAAAAAATTCTTCATTATGGAGAACCAGCTTTCTTCTCTTTCCCTCCAACTAAGGTTCTTATAGTGAGAGATGTGTATTGGGTTTGATGGTTATAGGCCTGGGTACTCGGTTCAGCTAGATCTTACAAGCATGAAATCAAGGCTTTTGCTTGGCCCGTTCTATATATGAAATCAATGGATGAAGCATACAAAATTCAATCAATATGAGATCAGGAAAACAAAAAAATACAAACCTAGCAAGTTAGCCGCACAATAATAAACAATATAAAAATAAAAGTGAATGAGAACACAGTGCTCTGTAACCATGCCATAATTCAAAAGTTCATGTCAGGCCAAATGAAGGAGATGCTTTTTCACATATTGTTGCAGAACGCTTTTAACATATCAAGAACAAAAAATTTATCTGTCTCTCAATAATTTCTAGTTCTGTTTCATTAAACAAGTTGACCTATGAAATATATACAAATTTGCAAATTCAAATACAAAGTGGGGAACCCTAAAAACTCTTCAGACAAGAATAGAAAACGCTGCAAAACTTCTTGTTGATTTTCTCGATTTCCGAAGATGAGCCATAACTCAATCAACAGTGTGGTTCTCCTGGAGTCAACAGGGTTGCTGGAAAACTGAACAATATGTGGAAACAGAGTAAGAGCTGGATAATCAATTGTATACACCATATAAAGGCAGCTATAAATGGCACAGATAGTAACAGCTACTATTGTACTATTGTACTATTGTTGTGACTATTTTCACAAGCAAGCTTTTATGAAGAAATTATGCAAGATATTTCAGCACCCTGAATCACTCACCAGAAAAGTATTGCTTTGGAAGGACAAGCCTAATTCCAAATGGAAGGATTTTTAAATTGTATCGCCATTGCATCCAGCAGAAACCTGACAAGATTTTCTCTTTCAACTTCCTTTTCTTTCTTGAGTTCAAGATGACGGACCTGGAGATATAGTCGATTAATTAGTGGCATAATGTGTGTCAGTTCCAAAATTAATTCAGAGGATGAATACAAGTTTTTCAGAATCAAAGGTGCAATTGACATAAGTAAATCCTTGTGCAGCCATAATAGATCTGGGGAGAAGAAATTCTCTCAAAACAGCCCCCAGAGTCACCATCAAGATCTTTCATTTTTTATTGAATTTTCAAGGATGCTATTTATGTTTCTTGAAAATTCATAAATGTCTAGAGTGCTCTTTATCATATTAATTACTTGACGCAATCAGAAACTTTTACAAGTTGAGAGCCTTGTGAGAATTACTATCATAAAGATGCAATGAAAAAGGATAACAGTGTCAACCATTTGAGATTTTCACTACTTAAGGTAAAATAACACAGTACTAATTTTTTTTTTTTTGGACTGAATAACACAGTAATAATTGATCATACAGAAAAAGAAAAAGTTAACTCTAGAGACAACAAGTGATAAGATTCTTATCATTACATAAATCTACTAGAACCACTTCCAACTAATGCATGAATTCAACATGTCAAAAAACAATATAGAAACCATTTGACTAAAATAAACCTCCAGATTAAAGAGAAACATTATAAATTCGCATTAAATGAGTCAAATCTCTGAAATTTCCATGCCTTTTGGAACTTGTCAAAATTACAACAATTCTTTCTGGCCTTACCAATAAAAAAATGGACATTTTTACAATCAAAATAGTTTTTTGGGCTACTAATGTTTTTCCACATAAACCTTGCATGTGTTAATTTGTGCATTTATTTTCTCTTTTTAAATCAGGATTAGTGCAAAATTCCTAACAGCCCACCACTTGGGGCAACCACCGGTGCCATAATTATTAAGTTATTATACATGGCTGGAGAGACATAAAGTTCCATTTTTATAAGCATGAAATTTGAGAATGATGCTACTTGACAATTATCTACTTGTCATGGAGAAAACTTTTTAGTCATAAATATAAATATATTTAATAATGTTTTCTTGCCAGAGAGTCTACTACGGTATCAATATAAACACACATGTAGACACATGAATTGCCCGATTAACAGTCTAACAACATAGCTGACTACATAACATTCCCATATGACTCTGTGCACCTCCCACAATAACATCAAGCTGTTGTGTAACTTGTGTTTAATGTAATTTGCATACCATATTGACAAGGCTACCTGTGACCTTATATAAAATGAGACTTCTACATCAGCACATATATATTACCTTAACAGAACCTTTCTGTGAAACCCCTGTGTCTGTTATGATGACAAGGCACTTTATATCATGTTCATTTGCATATTCATACTGCTCTGTTAAACTTGGATCTGTTATTGGAACAAACTCAGCCTGATAGATAAAAGACTCACTAGTCAGCACAAAACATCAATTACCAATAACTCTGTAGCCTAAATCTTAAAAAATTCCGTCTCAAAACCTTGATGTTCTCCTCCCATAGCTCAGCGACTAGTTCCATGCGCTCTGCCAATAGACCACCACCTCCTTTCGAGCAAACAAGAACATCATTGCTAACTTCATATCTGCAAGAATGAAAATAAAGAAAAAATATAGAAATTTATTAAATTAAAGATAGTGAACCATGATGGCAACTTCACAAGATAGAATAAATAAACAAACAAGTAAACATCTACCTGATTGGTTTAACATCGACGGGAGAATGCTGAATTATTGTCTCTAATGCAAGGCTGGCTCCAACAGCACCAGGAGGGCTTGATTTCTGACAAACAGAAAACAGAAACCATTATCAATGTAGGAACAAGAGAAAAGGTTAGACGTAAGTGTAACATAAATATCTTTTATATGGTCGGTAATATTTTTCCTATTACCTTTCAAAATGGTTCACTATAAAGGAAATGCAAGACCTACCAAAATCTTCCAAGACACATCGTAACTAGGTGCAAGTCTTAGATATAAACCTCTACAGTAATACGCCATTTTAAAAAATGCAA